>JAUCNQ010132007.1:26905-38999 GCA_032352715.1 Bougainvillia muscus | reverse complement strand
AAATACTTATGCTAGTCGGTCAACATTTGATTCTATTGTTTTATCAGTCTACTGGGAATACTGGAAGTTTCCTCAATTAAAAGTAAACTATCTGAGTAGGTTTTATCAATAAGAAATCACATTTGTGAATTATAACGTTAGTTCGTTTTTTGTGTTCGTATATTATATCACCTGTGGTGAGCATCTACCTCTGCATTTAACGTGGTAAATTTCAAATGATATCTTGAACTTCCGTTTTTAAACGCATGCAGAGTTGCTATTTGTGTTCGGATTTATATATATGCACATTACTATATAAATAAATGTGTGTATATTTTGCAGTATGAACTGCATTACTACATATACATAATATATTAGCAAATTATTTTTTTTTAAATTTGCTATAAATAAGTATTTGTTTTTCTGCCTCCGAAAACTGTCTAAACGTTTGTGGAACCATTTTAGAAGGCCTGGAGCATGTTAAGAACGCTATCAGAACACTATTGTATTGGTAACGTGTGTGTGTGTTTAGATCACGATACATTTATTTTCTTTTGTTTAGATGTTGACATATTTAAAGCATTATTTTAAATACCAAAGCATGGATGAATACTTAAATTCAAAACTTGAATACCTCATTCTTAATTTTACAAGCAGAGATTATCAGTGGCGGAAATTCCCTTCTTCCATATTTGGTATGGAAAAAGAAGAATTTTTTAGGTATGAATTTCCTGCTTCAATTAGGATAACTAACTAGCATCAACGTAGCTTAACAAGCGATGTAAATAATTAGATTTTAATTGCATACGATTATTTGATTTTCATGGAAATTCCGATTGTAGGTGCACTCTGTAAGTAAGCGCATAAAGGGGCTACTAATACTGAAAGTAAGTGGGCGCCTACTATCGAACTTCTACAGTATCATCCTTGTGTCTTTTGGAATTTATAAATTTATAACTATTTGAACACATACCAATAAAATTTGGATCAGTTTTGATACGAGTAAGAAGTACAAAATGCAATTATTTTCTTCTTAGGAAATACTCTAAACTTATTGTACCATATCTTGTTTGGAATAAAGACTTGAAAGCTGTCGAACAATTTCACAGCAACCTGGCCACTTTTATGGATGACTGTAAAGATCTGTTGCTTGGTAGTTTTTCCCTTACAACGGCGTTGATCATTCCTGAGTATTGTGCCAGTTTAGAAACTAACTCATCCTCTGATAATAACAAGTTGGCATTGTTTTATGGATGTTTAGGACCAGAAGTAAGTAAGATTTATGTAAAATAATAGGTTTTCTTTACTGAGAGTTTTACAAGATCAGTTATAGGCTAGTTATAGATGGTTCACTTTTCGCCGTTGTACAATGCTTGTAACAACATGTTTCTTATACGTGTACCTTAGTGCTCTCCCATTTGCGTTTAGGTGTTTCAGAGAAAGCTCAAACAAAATTTAGAAGGCATCATATTCAATGTGCTGCTTCACGTTGCAAACAATGACAATGAAGAGATAAACTTGTAAGCATGTTTTAATGTTTTAAGAATTTTAATCACAACCTACTTAAGAAATTTTAAATTCGCTCATTTTCATGTGTTCAGATGAAATGAGAAAACTGGAAAAGGTCTTCCTGGGGGAAGAGGGGGGGGGGGGGTTTGTGGGCAATTATCAAGGGGAGATTCTACTAGTTCCGAATACCCAAGGAATAAGTATTACTTGAATCTAAGTATGTCTAACAGCAAAAGCTCCTCCTTAAAACTTTAAACGATGCTTCAGTCTGTAGAAATGACAGTGGGAAAAGCAGTGTAGTGTAATTTTATGATGTCCTGCTCATTTCTCATTTCTCATTTGCGAACTCTAACGGCAAGGGGGTAAAATGACGTCATTTTCGGGTTGTAGAATAATCTCAACTCATTATGCAGTTTTAGTTATTTCGTTCAGGTTCCCGACTGGTGTTTTCAATCCTACATTCTCGATAGATTGCATTCATCAAGTAATGCGTCACCTGTCAGGTTGTTTTGGAAATAAAGTAGAAAGTGCTGAGATTTTCATTCGTCATTCAGTAAGTTTTGTATTTTTGATAAACCCCTTTTGATAAACTGTCATACTGCCATAAGACTTTATCGTTCAATCCTATAGTAAACACGACTTTGGATCCTATGTTAATCATCCTTACCTTCATATAATATGTAAAACTAACTGACTTTTTGAGCACGATATTTTCGTTACACACATTCAGTTATCTTTTCTTTTTAGGAAGCTGCCGCTAATATTTTGAATACGTTAGCTTGCCGATTCTACACTGCCCATAGATATCCAGAATTTTTATTGTACACTAAGGCATACACTGTTCTAACTTCATTTTTACTTGAAAATCTTCAAACTTTACAACATTCGTGTGCTTTATTTGTTATCCGAGAGGTGATTTATAGATGCTTCCATTTCCTATCAGAAACATGGGAAGGTTCTGCTCAGCAACTTATTGTGGACATGTGTTTTCTTATATTGAATAAGTTATTCGATGTTGCAATGGTCTTTCCTTTTGCATTTGAAGAATTTGAACAACATCTCCCTTATATTGCCAATGAACTACAGTGTTTAATTGAAGATGAACCGTTGTTAAAACTTGATAAATCATTAGAATATCTTCAAAAACTTTTAACAGCACTAGAAGATCCAACGTTGCTGACTAATTTGCTTGATTGTAAAATGTTAGCTCAGAAAGCTGTCAGAAGCAACAATTTTCTGCAGTTGGTCGAATGTATTTCTACTTCTCATGCTAGCATTCATTATCTAGTAAGTATTTTTTTCTGCTTAACTTGTTAACCTTATTCCTGAATGGAGGATTTGAAAAGGTTTCAAAAATTGTAATAATGTATGAACTACTGCAGCCATAATGCTAAAATCTTTGATTGAGTTTATTTTATCTATTAGCTTTGATTGGTAAAATTTTAATTCATAAGGTTGGTTTATAATTGTTTTGAAAATGTGTATGCTCAATGGTGTATAACAAGGTATAAAGAGAATTACTATAAAGAGAATGAGAGTTGTTGTCAATAATGGTGAATAGTAATCCTGTGATTACATAAGATCATAGTTATGTTCTTTATTTTATAGGAGCAAACTCTATCAAATTTCACCCTTCATTGTAAGCCGAAACCAGTTCTTTTAAAATTGAGAAGACTACTCAAGGATTCACCTTTCAAATATCAAGGTATTTAATGGCTATGCTAATTGTTTTAAGGGCGTTACTTACTACATTGACTGACATGTAGGGCGTTACCACATTGACTGGCAAGTACATCCCTAGCTAAATAGTAAAAAGTTAGTATTAGATGTTTTACACTTGATAACGGAGTCATCGAAATATCATAAAAATAATAGTTTATATATATTTTATTTTTTGATAACATTTTATCTAAAGCGGTTTAACTCACTCAAGATGTCTTTAAAAAATAAAAAGGTTGTATATTAATTAAGAAACAATGGGAGAAAAATGAATGAACTGTAGAGAAACTTTGGATTTATTTGCAAGGATAACAGCTATCGTCTTTTAGTTTACAATTCTTTCGTCTTCATTCACAAGGTTCACTATACTGTGGAAATAACAGTGTTGATGTTAATGTTAATGATGATTTTTGTTGTTGAGTCATGACCCCATTGCAACTAGATTCTAAATATGGAAGGAAGGGATAATTTGTAGCGACTTTTTATCTGTCGCTGTATGATTTAGCATCATTGTCAGATTTCATAAAATTATGTGAAGCGATAGGCATATCAAACTCCCATCGGCCATTGATTTTGGTCCAAGAGGATATTGTTATCTCTATCCCTATCCCATCAAATACTTGTATGAAATCTGAATAGATAAATTAATAACATAGTCCAATTCCGCTTTTATATACAGTTTTGCAGTATGAAGTTGTACAACAAATGATCGATGGTGTCAATCGACTTTGTAACTCTGGTGACACAGAAGCGAAACTGCTGGCTGTAGATTGTTTAGGAATGCTACGATTTTCTCAAGCATATTTAGACAGACGAGGTAAAGTAGATACGAAACCTCAACGTTTTAATATATGTAAGCTAATAACCTGGCGGGTTAAGTCAGAAGTTGTTTTTCTCTAGACTTACGTCTAGAAATCTACTGAGCAACAAGGGTTTAACGTTTTTCTCCTACCTATCTATAACTTATTGCTATTTATTTACTACTAAGAACTCAGGCACCATACACTAGTTTAACCCTATTATCCCTTGGCTTTTAGGGGCTCCTCATCCCTGGGGGGTGGGGGGCATTCCACCCCTTCCCCTTGTATAACTTTTGAATAACAACAGGTATGATGATGAAATTTTGCACATTTAGTATCTATCACTTTTTAAGTAAGCAAGGTTTATCATGTCATAGACCTGATGATTTTACGTTGGGCGACGTTTCGAGAGATCCTTCTCTCATCATCGGGCATTAAAAATGTGGAAAAATGTTGTTTATATACGGAAAAAGCGAAGCGAAAAATGTGTAATCAAAAACCAATTAACAGCTATGTTAAGTGCCCGTGGGATTGGCGAATGTTACAACAAACTCTATCTTCCAAAGTATCTATCACGTTCTGAACAAAATGACGTCATTATTTTTCTGATGACGTCAGCATAAATTATGTCCGGGGTTAATTTTCGTGATAATAGAATTTCCTTTTCCCAGTTATTTTAAAAATCATTATTTTCGTTATCAGCTTGAAATTTGTGAAAAGTGATATATAACAATACATACATTAAAAATAAATAAAAATTCGCTAGTTATTTCTTCTACCACCTGTTGACAATTAAGTCACTACTTCTGTTCCGCAAAAAATTATCGATTTTTTTTCACCATGTTCTTTCATATAAAATTTAGGGAAAAGTCACAAAATTAGAGGCAAAAATAACTAGCGGTACGTATAAAAATGTGATAGGGAGGGGGGGGGGCGAAATCCCCCACGGCTAATAGGGTTAAGTGATTGCATCTCATGCAATATTTTTATTTCAGATATGTTAGGCAAGCAAGTGTTTCCAAGCCATCAAACGTTACTTAATGAAGTTGTTAAAGCTACAGTGGATAGAAGGTAAGATCACTTTTACTCCTGCACAGAAGATGTTTTCCCAATTTCGAGAAAATTACCTAGTTAGTAAAAAATAGTTGTGATATTAGAACGAGAATTATGCGATGATGCGCTTATTATGAGTCTTATGTTAATTATGTCGCCATGATGTCTAAGTTTATTTTTTTAAATGTCAATCATTTCTCGTTTTAGCGCAACTAAGTCACATATTGCTTTATGGTGTCTTCGAAACATTCTTACATCCACCTCTGTTGCTAAACTGTTGAAACTTGATCAATCTTATACTTACATCGAATACATAAAACCGTTTACAAGAAAGAAAAAGGTAAGGCTTCGAACACAAATTGTTACTGTCATGTTTGTGTTATAACCTCAGTACGCCATACTCCTGCAGCATAACATAAAGAAGGGGAGGGAATGTTATAAGAATTTTCAAAAACCATGCTATTATTTCAAACGATATTCTGATCACAATTGCTTGTTTCAATTTGTTTGAAATTTATTCCATTTTACATAGCTGAAAATTTTCATTCTTTTCGACACAGCTGCATATTGGAAAGAGGCCTTATCAAAACAAATAGATTTCTTTCCACAACTCTATCAAAAATTCCTGAGCAAGTTGTAAATGCTCAATTTATGGATTATCTTGAAAAGAGCATATTAATCAACTCATACCAGTTTGGATTCAGAACCAAGTGATCAACTGAGTTAGCAGCAACGCTACTCGTTGATGATATTCGTAAGGCAATGGACAGTGGGAAACTTACTGAAAGCTGTGTTCTTAGATCTAAGACAAGCCTTTGATACAGTTAGCCACGCTACACTTCTAAATAAATTACCATCGTATGGCATTGACAGTTCTGAACTTGCTTGGTATGAAAGTTATTTATTTGGACGATTGCATAGAGTAGTCTTTGACGGATATCTATATGATGAGTTTAATGTTACACAGGGCGTCCCACAGGGCTCGATATTGGGCCCTACACTATTTTTACTGCGTATCAATGATCTTCATCGCTGTTTACGCCACTGCCGTCTTATCAAATACACTGATGATACCGTCCTCTACATCTCTGACCTAATCGAATCTAACCTGACAGATGATATTAAATCAGTTTACGATAAGTTATGTGAAAACGACCTTTCACTGAACTTAAAGAAAGGTAAAACAGAATCAATGATGCTTGTACAGCACCGAAGCTCAAACGTACAAGGAACGTAAACGAACTTGCAATTAACTTTATCAATTCATAAAGTTATCTTGCAGTGTTACTTGATCCAACGTTAAAGCTGATTGACGAATTTTCACGCAAATATAAGAAGTTATCCAGTCGAATAGGACTTTTGTCAAAGTTACTCAAACAATATATATATCAGTAATTGTTCCAGTATTTACATATTGTGGTATTTTAAACATGAACTTGTCACCCACACAATTCTGTAAACTTGACAAACTAGTATCCCGAGCTGCACAAATAATCAGAGGCAGAAATGTTGCCCAAGTTGACATTCACACTGCACCCTTGTTCAATAATGTTAGAAAAAGTAAATAAGTGTCTGAAGGGAAACATGCCTTTCCCTTTCAACAATTATTTCAGTGTCATGGCTCACGGAAAAGTCACAAGAAATAATAATTTCTGTGTGTGCCTTCCCAAAGTGAAAACCGAAAGTGCCTGGAGTGGTTTTTACTTCCAAGCAGCACGCGAATACAACATCTTGCTGCTCTGTATTCGATTCTGTTGGAATGAAAATCCTTCGAATCTCAAGTAGGGGATCACTTTGCTTAATAGGTTTGTTGATAGCTGGATGCTCATGCAAAAGTAAAGCCTGAGAAACCGGTATAGAGAGTTTACTATTTTATTTTGGGATAAGTATATTGAGCACCAAGTGCACGCTTTGGTGCTTCTCCTCGGATGAAGTATAATCGACTTTCTCATAGTGGTTTCTGTTTGGACGGTCCTAGTTCTACTCCTTTTAATTTTTTTTCTCATTTCCCTGTTTTTGGGTTTTTTTTATTACTATTTACCATACTTAAACTAGCACTTGACGTTACACACTATCCATAGCATACGCCAGGTTGCACTCGACCCTGAGGGTAACTAACTGTTTTGTAACCATCATGTGGCAGTTTTCATACATAAAATGTGTGTCTAAAACACGACCTAAATGGAAAACAGTATTCCAGTATATTTACTGATTTAGCACTCGTGTATAAATATTATGAAAATAAATAAATAAGTTTGAACAAAATTAAGGTACATCTACAAACTTAAGGTTTATTCTTTTACACCTTTTTTTTTACAAGCATGGCGTATTTTGTGCCCAGTCTCTATATGCTTATTTTTTCCATTTACGAAACATTTTTGACATGTTGGACACATCTTTTGGTTAAGAGGACATTGATGTTCTTGATTTGCGTACAAACGTTTTGTTTGAGAAGATTTTATGTTCGTAAAAAATAATATTTTCTTTTATCCAACCTGGGAATATGCTTATCCTATGCTTAAATTCCAAGGAATTTCAGCTTTTGTATGCTTCTAAAGCTGTTCAGCTTGTTTTACAAGGTCAATGGACTAAGTAGGTAAATTATGTAAAATTTGACCTATCTTGGAAGTGTCTATTAGGTGTGCCACAACCTTTAATTTCTTTTTTGACTGGTGCTACACATGATACGCCCCATCTCCTGATAATTTGTTTCATTGGCACATTTCTACCGAAAGTTCTTGTTTTCTTTGTGACAAGTCAGTGTACAACAGCTCATGTCTTAGTGGCTTGCAAAGTGGCTCTGTCACAAGGTCGATTTACTTATGGAAATAACTTAGTTTTATCTGTGCTTGTTAACACCATTAACGATTTTCTGAAAAATTATACTCCCCAGCCAGAACACAGCTGTAATCAAACTCCCTTCATCGAGGCAGGGTAAAAGCCACCTTTTAAATCTAAGCGTCTGATCATTGGCCTTTTGCACTTCGCACCAGACTGGAAAGTATTGCATGATTTAAACTCAACCCTTGTCATTCCTGCCTTTTTAGCTATTTTTACCCTACGTCCAGACATAATAATTTACTCTTCTCAGACCAGGACTGTAATCAACATTGAGTTAACCTGTCCATGCGAGGAAAACATGGAGGTTTGGCACACTCAGAAGGTTGATAAGTATTTTTTGCTCTTTGTAATGCCATCAAAAAAAAACAAATGGGATGTTCAGTTCTTTGCTTTTGAAGTTGGTGCTCAAGGTTACTGTGCCAACAATGTCCGTTTTTGTCTTAGACGTCTAGTCTTAAACTAAAAGCAGTGTAACTTGGCCATACGGTCAGGTAGCATGACATCACTCATCACTGTTTCCATCAAAGAATACTCCAAAGATTTCAACACAAACTTCACCTCCCAAGGCTTCTTGTACACCATCAAAAGCCATTGGCCTGATCAATAAAGGAAATACTTGCTATGCAAACACTTTAATCCAATGTATACGATTGTCCAATGTATACGAATTTCAACATCATTTTGTCATCATTTTGTCACAATTGTCACAACTTAGGTTCACCACTTGTATCTACTTTTGCTAAAGTGACAAGGAGTTTATGTTCCTCTTCAGCTGCTGTTGACCCATCACCTTTCTTGCATTCATTGCAGATTGTTGTCCGAACAGCTGGCAATAAGAAATTCTTAAGCGAAATGTCAAAAGCTTCTTTGTTAGCAAATGATTGTGTGCGAGTTCAAGTCAGTACCACCACCACTTGTAACGCATGTCTAATTACTGATGTTTCTGAAATGAAATTTTTCACTCTTCAGTGACCTGTCGCTTCCACAATACAATCATTATTTGAACAATGCCTCTTAAGAAGTGAAACAGAGCATTTTTGTGTATCTTGTTTTAAGCTTCAGTTAACCACTTTTGACATAGCCCTAACCAAATGTGGTCAGTACTTAATTCTCCATTTCAAGAAGTTTTGTATTAGGCATGGAAACCTGGCTTAGGATTGTAGCATAGTGAAGTGTTTTCCACAATTGTTGTCAGTACCCATCGAAGCGGACGAGGAGATACTTATCATTAGGACGTATCGTTTGATTGCAACAGTTAACCACAACGGATCCCTAAACGATTGGCACTATTGGGCCTACATAAAAGATCACACTTCGTGATCACAATACAATCATCGTGCTGTCCTTCCTGTGTCCGATAAGAGACTGAATAGTGCTTCATCTTATATATTGTTCTTCGAAGAAGTGTCAAATATTAAGTAGCCATATAAAAATAAAAATTAAAAAAAAAATAATTATATATCAGTTAGACTCGCTCGCCCACTGGCAAGTATTTTACGAAGTACCGCAAAGTTTTTATCATGTCTAAGAGTGTGACAATCCCTCCAATATCCCCAGTTACTAGGTGAGCAGTTCGACTAACTGTATCTTGCACACTGGCAAGTATTTTACGAAGTCCTGCAAGAGGGCATGTCTTTTGTATCATGACTAAAAAAAGGAAAAGTTAGTATCATGTCTAAAAAAGGAAAATGGAGTAAACACTGAATGTTCATTTCTAGATCTAAAAATTGTTGTCATAAATACTTGTTTTGAAACTCAACTTTTTCATAAAAGAGACAACTTTTCATTTGCTATTGTTCACTTAAGGTATATTCCCACTTGGTAAAATACATTCATCGCTTATAACTTCCGTAAGTTCTTCGCTTATGCATTCCTTTCTTTCATCTCAAATGTTTGATTACTAGGTCAGAAAAAATAAGCGACAAGCTTTTCATGAAGAAGAAAACGTTTTCTTCTTCATGAAAAGCTTGTCGCTTTTAAAAATACGTGACAAAAGAATAAGCGACGAACTCATCATCCCACTTAATATTTTATGCGTTGAAAATAAGCTACGAACGTATTTTGCTCTAGTGGGAACTAAGCTTTACTGTTCAAAATTAGCAACATTCCATAAAAGATGTTCTACTCTTCAATTGGTGCACATGTTAAGAAGCGCACCTGCTACATCCAGCCTGCACGAATTCGTTATCACAATGAAAACACTAGCGACACGTATGTTAAAGCAAGGAGCATCTAAGCAAGGAATTACAAAATTATGTCTTAAGATGATTGGTCGATATAATGAGCAATTTGGGAAATACAATCTGAATGCGATTAGTTTAGTACACTTATTCTTGGGCAATTAAATGCTTATTTACCTCCCTAAAATTAAGATTTTTACATCTGACAACATGAGTTATTAATTTGACGCGAGTTGGTACATTTTGACATGCGAAAGTTTAAAGTATGTGTAAAATTCGCCATGCAAGAGGGAGAAATAGATATTGTATCCCCCTGATTACCTAATTTGCTATTTTGGCACGTTATAGTGACCAAATTAAAATAAAATTTTAATTATGGGTTGGGAAAATTATTCTGTAGCAGAAAAATGAAATGAAAAACATCTAATATTACACAGGAGACTAAGGAACACTTATTTCCTTCAGGACACGTTTCATTTCAATTAATTTCTTGACAATTTCAAAATGCAATCTTAACTACGTGAGGGACTTTTTCTAGGGAAGGAGACACAAACCCTAGAAGGGGTCAGGTTTCTCGACAGGGTAATATCGAGGAAGTCCTTTGCAAAGATGTCACTGTTCCGGCCCTAGCCGAAAGCTCCGGCCGCTGGATCCATATACTGTATAAATAATCGTAAATGAATAAATAAATTCTCATTTTCTAGGCTGGTGAGAAAAGCGTGATTGATTTCGATTATGAAAGAAAGTTCATTAAATTCACTGATGAGCCATTGTCGTTAAACAGCAATCGTTCAACTAAAGAATGGTTTCAATTATTTGTAACAGCTCTTCTTACTAATCACTCAGATGATTCGTTCTATGTTTTGCTTCAACCATTATATAAAGTGAATGTAAGATTTCATTATCTCAGTTGATTGTGTAAATTATTATGAACTATGCTAGAAATCTGAAGTTAATTTATTAATAGTGATTATATTTATCATTCAATTTGCTCGAATAAGGTGACTGGAATGGTTTGCCAGAAGATTACCGTACATAATAATGTTATTTTCTTTGTTAGTGTTCATTAATGAAGATGTGTTTCCCTTTTATTTTGATGGAAGCACTATTAAGTGATGATATACAGAAACAAGTGGAGAGGTTCTTTAATGTCTTTGCTGATCAGTTTCTAATCAGAAAACAAACATCTCAACAACTGCAGAAAGGTATAAAGTTCAGTACAATTTGAAACCATTTGTATTGCTTGTTAAACGTTGAAAGTTCATTCTTAAAACTAGTTATGACTACTTGTTTTCAGTCCTGTATTTTTTGTTATATTGTTTTTTGTGTCTATACGTTCTCTGCTATGGTTTTACTTTTATGGTCTTCTATCTAATCACCGACTCTATTAATCACTAGATACGGGTTAATTGGATGCTGTGATAAGAATTTCAGATATAGATTCAGAATATTTCGTTCTTTAACCCTATAAAGGCCGGGGAGGGGGGGGGGCAATAATGCCCTCAAGTGATTTTTTTTAATATCTTTTGATTGCCTAAAATTAGCTGAATCTTTAGGGCTTTAAGTATTTTTCTATTGGCTATTGGATGGTTGCAAAAATAAATTGAAAAGAAATCATTCCAGGGGGTAACGAGACCCATTTTTGACCTGGTTAGCAGAAAAAACTGTGTTTTTTTTAACCATGAAATTTTAGCATGCCTAAAGTAGTAAAAAATTGTCGATTTTTTTGTGTAAGAGAAGATTCATACCTTTCAGAAAATCAAAACAGAAACAAAAAAAATTTGCATGCGTTCAAAAGTTACACGGTGACAAAAAATCGTTCCGAAAACGTTTTGTCCCCCCCCCCCCCGGCCTTTATAAGTTAAAAAAAGGCCTTTATAGGGCTAAAGGCGAAGTTGTATAATCACTGACATATGCTGTTTGTCTTACCTTATTCCTTCCCGAGCCACTGTAGGTCTCCTTACCACAAGTCGTTCTATATGTAAAAGATACAGTCATGTGCTTAAAAACAGT
>JAUCNQ010132007.1:0-26805 GCA_032352715.1 Bougainvillia muscus | reverse complement strand
CTTTTCTCATTGTATTGACTGTTCTTATAAATAGATCAAGGTGATTAAAGCGTCCAACAATAAGACACTTTGTAAAGGTTGATTGTTACTAACTAAGAATGTTCAGAAGGTTTTTTGTTTCACTGACATATGCTGTTTGTCTTACCTTATTCCTTCCCGAGCCACTGTAGGTCTCCTTACTACAAGTCGTTCTATATGTAAAAGATACAGTCATGTGCTTAAAAACAGTCTTTTCTCATTGTATTGACTGTTCTTATAAATAGATCAAGGTGATTAAAGCGTCCAACAATAAGACACTTTGTAAAGTTTGATTGTTAATAACTAAGAATGTTCAGAAAGTTTTTTAGTTTTCCTCATGTATAAAGCCAATGAAATGTAGTACAATCGAATCCTTTGCTCTACTACGTTTATCATATGTACCCATTCTTTCAATAGGAATTTCAATTCACCAAAACCAAATCCACCGCAACCTAGCTCTCTACAAATTTTAATCTTCATTTAGGCCAGAAAGAAAGAATGGTTATCTTGATTAACGCAATCATTTCTCTAAGGCGCTTCGATATCCCAAAAACACGAAAGAAATCTTGTTCACAGTGGGATAAAAATTTCTGGTTAGATATAGATTATCGAAAATTTGCACAAATATGCTGTCATTGCTCAATGTACGAAGCTGCAACACTATTTATAGAAATATGGAATGATCATTTAATGTTAGTGGTTTCATCGCCGTTTTGTAGCAGTTTTAAAGAAGTCATAACCCTTTACCCCTTAATCTGCCACTGAAAACCCAAGGGGTGTCACTATGACCCATCTATGTTTTCTTCCTGAATGGTTAATACTATACACTTGAAGCTCTGTACAGTTGTTATGCAATAAAAAAGAAACATTTTGATGTGGTCAATATTGAAATGACGTTGACGTGATCATTTTGCCCTGAATGCAAACTGTACTTAGGAGTTATTTCACCTGGTCAAATGACATAATTTTGGTTGGAAACGATATAAAATTAAATGAGAGTGTTTGAAATAGTGTTTTTAGGCAATAAAAAATGACTGTGATAATAGATTTAATGGAAAATAAATTAAGTTCTGGAAGATTTTCCGTAATTAGCCTTATTATATACACATTTGTGAATTGAACATGCAATTCAAAGTGTACAAGTGAATGTTACCCTATGACTGTGGTAGTGACAAGCCTTTCTACAGCTCTCAGTGCAATTTGGTATTTCTTCATTATGCATTCCTTTAAAAACATTTTAGAAAAAGTTCCTCTGGGTCGCAGTGTTCAAACAAAACATCTGCCTTAGATATTCTCAATGATATCTACACACAGTTTAAAGAATATGATCTTATTTATGGTGTTGGTATGCGAAGCGGAATGCGCATTGATACAAGACGTCAAAGATATGAACTGGAGAAACAGTTTCATAAAGCATTGTGTAAGCTATTTAAAGTTATTTATTTCCATCTGTTAGAGTGTTTCTTCTTGTGATTAATAATTTCCTTGTGTTCTTAGTGAATTCAGTATAATCTTAATCATTGGGGATGGATTGCACAGAGCCATGGGTATTGTCTACGCTGGCTCTTTGAAACATATTCCATATGTAGTTACAACTTTTTTTGTTCTATATCCGATGGCAAAGAAATATCATTTTGATGGGAAAGTTTAGTGAATATTTTCTTAGAAATATTGCTAGAAATTAAAGCCACATGATAAATATTCAACCTGTCTAACTTTTTTTATGACCACTGATATTTGTTGGACATGAGGTGGATTAAGATCTTTGCTCATCAGTTTACTGATGAATGCTTTTCTGGTACTTTAGTTTGGTATTTTTCTGCCTTTCCGTCACCATGACCGTTCAGCCGCCTATACCATAAAATATAAACCTTTACGACAACAATAAGTACTGCACTAAACTAATCACAATGCAAGGATCGTTATTGCTCTTTCCCCGCGCATCCAAGTAATAAATTAAATTATAACACGTTCATAGTATTCAATATTTAGAAGTAATATGGATTTGTGTATCAAAAATAATAATGATATAAAAACAGGGACTCGGAGAATCTGTCATAGCGTCTTATTAACTGTATATGAATGACTTGATTTTTATACTTTATAAATAAGTTAGTTAGCTTCTCATCTTAAAAGGTCTTAATTACGTCATTTTTCTGCATTTTTCTTTTAGAAATGTAACAGACAAACGTCAGCATGAAAATATTTAGTGTTTTGTTTGAGCACTTTATGTGTGTATAGAAATTCTCACAATACTATAGCATCGGCATATAAGTTATTGGATTATCTACTCAGCACCTTTTTTCTAGTGACATGTGATGTGAAAAGCTCGACGCAGGATTTATCCTTCAATATACCAAAGGTAACTGAATCACAATTGTTAATCTTATTTATGTGCAATTAAAATGTTTTATTCATTTGATAAACATTTTGGAAAATTAATTGTTGAGTAATGGCTGGTCATTTACCGTTAACTTTATTGCATATTATACTGGAATGAGCAGCTTTAATTTATAACCCGTGTGACTTGTGAATAGCCACACTTATTGAAAAACTTACAAACGGAATTGCAGATGTTGGTAGTTGTTACCACTCAATGCAATCAAGGCTGCATTAATATTTCGCGCCATTATTTTTCATATTTGATATATGCAGGTGATTAGGATTCCAAATGAAATCCAAAAATTGAGTTATTAATTATTATTTCGTTATCCATGTGTTAGTGTTAATGTTGAGTTATTAATTATTGTATTAGTGTTCATGTTGACTTATTAATTATTTTTCGTTCTCCATGCATTAGTGTTCATGGTGAGTTTTAATTGTTTTTATTATTTTGCGTGTTTGTATAAAGCATGGAATACACGGTCTATTTAAATTGAGAAATTAAATGGTAGACAAAAAAAATTGATCGTGTAAACACAAAAGTTTGACAAACTTTTTGCTCCAAACCTGCGTTTTTAAACTTTTTAAAAAGTTTAATGTATTTGATTTTTTTAACTTTTTCTTCAAACCTTTTTCTATTGAATTTAGTAGAGGCTATTGTTTTAATGTATACATAACGTGTAACACGTGCATTTTTAACAGTTTCTAAAGATTAGTTCATTGAAACTTTCAATATACATAAATTTAAACTTATCGTGTAAACGGCTGTCTTTCTTTAAATTAATGCGAGGGAAAAAGTTTGAAAAAAGAGCTTTGAGAAATTAAATGGACCGTGTATACTTAAGTCAAGTATTTACATCCACTCATCAATATCTTATAGAGTCTCGTGGATTCTGGTCTGCACCATACTGCGCTGATTTACTTGAATGGTTTACCAGAAGCTCAACGACTGCAGGTATAGTAATGACTTAAGATGCGTTTTCTAAGTAGTTTAGATTGCTTAAATAAAGCTGATTTACTCTGATTTCCGTGCTTCGTGTTGCATGTGGATTAACAAAATTGGTATACGAAGTAAGCACTTTTATCTGTCTCTAAAGTCGCCAGAGTTTTTAAAGACGGGAATAACAGAAGGAAATTTCCATCAGGAAGGAAAACACGATTCAGCGACACGCTTAATAAAGAGCCTAGGCAGGGGAACACTTCTGAAAAACAATAACGGGAATACCATAGGGTCCAGTAGCTTTAGATGGATCTTTGCATGAAACTTTGCATGTAAAGTACCTGTCCCAAGTTCTTTCATACTATGTGGTATGTAAATCAATGTGACTAATTTCATGACGTCATATACAGCCTTTAAGTTTTAGATATTTTATAGATTTTATTTTAAAATCTGAAATTATATTTGTAAACCTTAAACGTAAGTTGAACTACAAAGATTGTTACCTTTATTGAAGCCGAGGAGGGTCAAACCTCCTTTAAATTTGAAATCGTCTTCAAACTTCGAAATCCATTTCAATAATGGGAATCGACATTTGAAATCCGTTTTAATAATTGGAATCCACATTTGAAATCAGGTTTTGAAATCGGCTTTTGAAATCCACATTTGAAATCGACTTTTAAATAATAAAATACTTATCTTATTATCGAGATGTTATAGAAGAAGCAACTAACCAGAGGTATTCGTCATTGCCAGGAGCGAGGTTTTTCTTTACAGTTACAACTGTTCTGCATTTTCTGCAGAACCGATCGAATTGACAGGAGCATAATTATTTTTTTTGACGAACACCTTCTTTTGTCGAACAGCTCATTTTCTTAGGAGATCTATTTTTTTTTGACGAACAGGTCGAATTGACGACTACTTTTTTTGACGAACAGATCATTTTCCTAGGAAAATGACGAACACATCCAGTTTTTCCAGCTGGTGGAGCAATGGAAGTGACGAACACATCTGAACTCATAGATAAAATTATAATTCTATGACGAACAGATCAACTTCGCAGGAGAATTATTTTCTGTGAAATTGACGAGCACATGCTATTTCACAGGAAAAAAGTGCCTGACGAACACCTTTTTTAACGAACAGATACCACTGGCTGCTTCCGTTATTACTCTTGCTTTGATTTTGATGTAGTCCAAGTGTAAAGAACGTGTTGCTTCCAACGTGTGATTCGGTGAATAATCGAACAGTGATTTGGCTCATTGGCGTTTACCCCTTTCTATCAATGCTGCATTATGTAGCCTGGGGAATTGAAATTAGTACTTCGCTACCAGTTTCCACAAAACATCACTGCTTGAACCAACTTTTACAGAAGAGTAGAGTAGAGAAGGGAGCATGGCCTAGTGGTCAAGTCATCGGATTTGTAATCTGATGGTCGAGGGTTCGAAACCCGTGCTCGACATGCTTAGGATCATGTCTGAAAAGCTGTCCCTCGGGTCAACCCATACCATGTGAGGGAAATTGGGTAGATGGTTCACAGCAATCATCGGGTGTGGCAGGAGGTTGTCTAGGAGAGCACCAGTGGGTCGTGTCGCTCAGAAGAGCATTAAATACTCCAGGCCCTTCAACTTAATCCGTTGTCCCTCCTGGAAATAAGTTACTCGAACTTTCGGAGGTTAACCACGTTAAACATAAAACTCACTCACTCACTCATGCAGGGAAAACCCACAAGTGTGAGTGAAGTGTATTATCATCAGCAGCGTTTACTAATAACATTTGACAGCATGTTTTTATTCATAAAAGGTCACATTATACAAAAACGTTGATTCAGTCTGAATATTTCAATTGCTGATTTCAAACGCCGATTTCAAAAGCAGATTACAAATGCCGATTTCAAAAGCCGATTTCAAAAGTCGATTTCTAATGCAGATTTCTAATGCCGATTTCAAAAGTCGATTTCAAACGCCGATTTTCAATGCGGATTACAAAAACCGATTTCAAATGTGGATTCCAAAGTTTGATCGCGATTTTAAATAAGAAGCAGATTTGACCATCGGCTTCCATATACCTTGTATTGTTCCAGCATTGTTTCAAGGTGTTAGATGTGAAGTAATTAGAAAGTAAGTAACATAAACGATGTTGGCATAATAAAAAAATATGCTAAAGGTCGGCCTTCGTGTGTTTTCTATTGTTGTATCCACACCTTGAAACAATGCGGGACCACCGTAAGGTAACTTTGTAGTCCAACTTACTTTTAAGGTTTACAAATATAATTTCAGATTTTCTACCGAAGTTCGTTAGATATAGATATCATATAGATTATAGATATTTTCGGGTTATTACACTACCTACACCTCTCACTTTTGTGTTGTCTTGTAAAGTGATGCGTTTTTGTTACCTTGATGTTTTTATGTTAATGCGTTGAGTCCCCTGGATGTCTTCTGGTTTTATCCCGCAATGAGGCATTAGTCTGCAAGACATTATTATGCTTAAAAAATGTCACTGTACAGAAATGCGTTTCAGGAGCTAAAATTTGTGCTTATCTAGTATGGCATGGAAATATGAATTATGTTGTATGTTTGATTTTCTGAACTTGCATTTCCGCAGTCTCTTGAGCGGGGTGTATTTCAGGACAAACCAGACTGATTAATAATCTTTTTCGTAGCTTTGGTTCCTAGCCTCTGGGGAAAACATTGCTATATTGTTTATTTTGTCTGGGAAAAGTGTTTAGTTTTTTGACCAGATTATCAGGGGTTACCTTTTGAAGAAATTTCAAGTAAAGTTTTTATCAAAATCCACTCTGAACCCTGAGTGTAGAGTAGTGAAGTAGTTGCTGCTTAAGTCATACAGCTATTATACTGTTATAACATTTTACTTGAGGTGACACCCTGGTGTGGTTTTAAGAACTATTACCGTTATAAGCTTAATAGTTTGCGTGTCTTTAGACTAGACTTTGAGCAACATGCAAAAAAAAATTGGGATTACGCCATACTTTGCTTATGTATTAACATTTGCACGAGCCCAATGCTCAACATGGTTGCTATAATGATGATGTCTTTAATCGCAAAATGTTGTAAAAAAAATTAGAAAAAATTAGAAAAGGATGTTCATAAAGCTCGGGAAATTTGAACAAGCTATTGAATAAGCCCCTAGCCGTTTTACTCTGAAAAAGGCCATGCGAATTAATACCATAATTAAGGTTGAGCTTCATACAAAAACACCTATTATTACTCATATTGTGGGCACTGTACCCAGGTAACGTTCATTTAGAGGGCATAAACGAAATATTACCTGGCATAAATGAGGGTAACCGCCCGCTCAAGATTTGCAATGCAATTTCGAACAAAATGAACATTCGAATATTTTTTATCATCATAACAACATTCAAAATAATTTTGAGAAAAGATGTGTGACTTAAGTTTTCAAGTTTTTGATTCACAAAGTTCTGATTTAAATGATAAGATCAGTTAGTAGAAAACAGTAAACAAGTAAATACCAAGAAATGTTCATTTAAACGAGAAAGTTTTATGCTGCAATCAAGACTGCGAGAAGAAGCAGATATTAACACCAAGTGCACTTACAGGGATAAGAGAAGTAGGTCCTTCATTGATAGCAGGCTATCACATTTTGCCTGACGAAACTAACCTGGGTAAATATGTTAAATAAATAAAAAAAAGAAGCTTTACATCGAACACTGATTGCTCCTGCATACAACAGAAACTAAACATGATAACTGATCGTCAATTTACTATTGTAAATGCAATGTTTACTGCTATATGCAAACTTTTAAAGCAAACAACAAAAAACCTCAACATAAAGCCTCAATTGAACGAGCGGATATGCTACTTCTAAACATTTATTTTGGAGATCCAACTGTATATCCTAGTAAGTTGCAAGAGTTTGTTTGGTTCAATCTGTATTGTTATTTTGGAATACGTGGCAGAGAAAGCTGGAGAGATTTACAACAAGACGCAAGGACGCGTGAACTATCTCGCCACACATACAACATCAACGTCGTCCCCAATGTTTCTTATTTCTTATACTGATGTTTTGAAATTAATGCCATTAAGTAGCAAATATCCATTGATAATCTTATCATTTTAAACTTACCCCTGATCCAGAAATTGAGGTTTTACCTGCAATGCGCAATGGCGAATTCAGAACAAGCCTTGACCTAGTCTCAGCAATGAAATGCAGATTCAAAGAATGTCATTAATTCAATAACTTCCTGTATGAGGATGGGTCTCTTAAGACCATCATCATACAGAAAGCTATTAAGAATTAAAACTTTTAGCACTTCCTCGTGTTGCTCTCACTAGGGCTGGACCCGCCACTGATGCATTGCAAACCTTCAAAAACCTTTGTCTCGTGTACAGTCGACTCCCCATATATCTCGAATACTCAATATCTCGAACTTGACTATATATTGTATGTTTTATTCCCGCTACGAATGAAGCCTCATGGACTAAAACTGTGGTCAGTTTTCTTCTTGTATAAGTAGAAATTTATCTATTCTTTAACGGCATTGTTCAACATGAGCATGTGCTTTAACGTTTGGAATCCTGACTAGAGTTAACAGGCAAACCAGAGAGGTTTCAACCTGGTTCATAGCGCCTCTGCAACTTTTTATTTTCTTGACTGGCTCGAGAGAAGCCCTGGCATCCTATAATCATTTATACGAAATACGTCACACATTTAAGAATACTTTATAAGTCACGTGTATATCTTAATATTAATGACAGCATATTTTATAAACGTTTTTCATTATCGTTTCACCTATTCTAATGTTTTGTTTTCCAAATAAAATAAAATGACGTTTTCTGAAATGACGTAATCTTTATCCTATTATATGTCTTATCATATTGCACTAAAAACAACATAACCATTATTAAAATATTTTAAAAGATACTCGTTAAGCAGGTTCTTTTGTCATTATAATAACATGCAAGTATTTTTCCAAAATGATGTGTTACATACTTCTTTAATATTAGTCTATAATAGGTTATAATATGTATAGACAAATTGAGAATAAACGGATGCTCTCTTATTTGTTGCGTTTAAAACGAACACGTTGCCGAAACCTTTAATGGTAAAACCTCTTTTCCAGGGGAAACTGCAAAAACGTGACAGACAGACAGATGCAAACCAAACTCTCTCTGCTACGCGAGATAGAATTACATGTTTATATTAAACCAGATGCTGATAAGCATCGATTTATAACGATGCAGACAACAGAAAGCACTAAAAACAATCCAGGAAGTCGTAAACAAAGTGATCAAGATTATAGTGACGTTAGAGTGTACGAAATTGCTGATTTTTTAATGGATCCAGTTCGAAGTTTGGAACATTATAATCAGCATACTTTACCCAGAAAACCCAAATCTCTGTACAAAAGCAAAAATCAATTTTCGAAGGAAGGTATTTGGTATACGAAGGATGTGATAAGCAAGAATAACCTTGCAAATAAAATGAAGACTTTTTCAACAAAGGTCTTAGTCAAATATATACATATATTTATTACAATTGTGTAAGAGCGTGTACAGTCACATATTTATATCCAGCAGGAGTCGATACTCATATACGAACCTGTATATGTAACATCACAAAAAAAGACGAAGGGAAGTTGTCTCATTATATTTCATCGTCATCATCTGATAGGCAGAAACGAGAGGTATCCATGGCATTATCAGCTGTTTTAAATACACCCTCTTCTTTTGGCGGTTCGACAATGTTACTAAAGTTGGGGTGGATTAAATTTGGCGAATCAAAGATATTGCTAAATTTGGCGTAGATTTAATGTGGCGGATGACAAAAAATAATAACTAGCTATTGCTTTAAAACGTCTTTTTAACAATAATACAAGAACAAAAGATAATATAGCAACTTGTAAATACAACATTAACCATACTCATACAACGTCAATTATTATATTGCAAGTATTTCGTTCGTAATCAACATTTAATTTGGCGGAAAGTTATACGTTTGGCGTGGATTTAATTTGGCGGAACGCTGATTTTGTTAAGTTTGGCGTGGATTTAATTTGGCGGAATGCTGATTTTTTTATTGTTCGGCAAAATCCGCCAATTCTGCCGAATTTTCTCCACGCCAACATTTTTCCTCTTAAGGCGGGATTTACTAGACGAAAAACGTTAGTCGACTAATTTTTTTCGTCCGAAAGCATGCGCACTTGTATAAAACTTTGTCTATTGCGCAATTTTTCGTAAACAAAATAATTAGACGGGCGAAAAAAAAGTAGAAACAGTTCCTACTTTTTTTGACGAATTCTGACGAATTCCGAACTAATAATGATAAAAAATACTCTTGACGTAATTATTAATAAACCAATCAAAATGCTGTTTTTATTCCTTTTGATAATTGAACAATATGTTTTAGTTTTTAAGGATCAAGAGTACAAATATTATATGTAATTACGGTTGCAAGAAAATGTTTTTCAAGTGTAAATCCAAAATGAAAACTCCAATAAATTGTCTTCAATGCGCATGCTTACGGACGAAAAAAATTAGTCGACTAATTTTTTTCGTCTGGTGTAAATCCCGCTTTAAGGTAAGTAAATAATATAATATAAAACGTACAAAATATAATTTTGTACGTTTATTTACTGTTAAAATTTATTAAATTAAATTCTAGTTTTATAGCGCTATCTAATTTTCTGTTTCTGAACTTGCCTTAGATATGAGTAATAATAAAAATTATGTTCACATACTTGATCGATAAAAACTTCGTCAATACAAAGTGACGAAATTTCCAGCCGGTGACGAAAATTTGTACCGACGAATAATTTATGCCGACGAATAATTTGTGCAATTTCTGAAATTTTTCCTATCCAGTCCCTGACAGTTATCTTAAACTTTGGTAGGGTACCGATTGAATATCTATCATTTGCTCGTGCAATGCCGTTTCCTCCTATTTTCAAACAGTTCTACTTTCCCAAATTTTCTCTAGTGACTGAATAAATTATTTAAGTGTTCCAGAGAAATCACTCTGCAAATTAAATAGACAAAACAAACGATCGGTATACAGAAGTGCACGACTTATACAATCAGGGAATCATTATTAAAAATTCAGAAATGGTACAAATTACTCGTCGGCAAAAATTATTCGAATTTTCGAAATTATTAAATCTTCAAGAGGTGACGAAAATTTATACCGACGAAGTTTTTACCGATAAGGTATTCCGTCATTATTGTCAACTGAAAGACTGCGAGCCGCAAAAGATAACAATGCCCTCTAAATGAACATTATTGTCCCTTGACTATAACAATGAATGCAATGTAAAGTAATGGTTACAGTGGAAGTAAATGGAATTGCGTATATATATAGTATCTAATACTAAGATTTAATTGCCTTGGTAGAATCTTGGTTTGAGAGTATACAAGTTTTGATTTATCTTTAGTACAGAGAAACACAGTTCGAAGCTGCATGGAGGAATTCTGTTTGGAATGATTCTGAATTGAGGTTAGTATCTTAGACCATTATTGTGATTTGCTAAGCATGCTTGTTTCGATATGTGTTATCCATAAACGGAAAATGATTCTGACGTAATGAAACTTTGCTCATTTCAGTCGAGGTAATGTTAACTCGTAGTACACCTTTTTTTATAAGCAACCAAGAAGTTGCTAAGTGTTGAGGTTGAGATATGAGTAAAAAACTAAGCAACTCCTTAGCAACTACCCAGGCTGAAATTCACGCAAAGGTAAGCAACTAAAGCTGAATCCTGCATAACAAGCAAGAAAAAGCAACTGATATACATGTGTATAGTTAAGTTAAACAAACAGTTCTTTCACACCAAACAGTAAAAAAGCATCACCTTTTTACATAAATAATAAGAAAGATTCCCTCACCGCCTTAGCGACTCCTTAGCAACTTTGAGGCTGAAGTTTCAATTTCACCTTAGCAACTCCAGGCTGAAATCAAAAATCGAGTTGTTTATAAAATAAACGTGTACTGAGGAGGAATTCCTAGTTATAGGTGTTCTTTATATTTATATCCCTATATGGAACTCAACGCAGTTAAGGTTGAATTTGACTTTAAGAAGGGGGTATTATGGCCCTATATTTTTTTGCTTGAAATTGATTCAGAGCACTAGTGCGAAAAATATTTTTGAGACGGGGGTCGTGTTACAGTTTTATTCGTTAATATTCATATTTAGAAAGAGTTTACAGAAACTTTTGTTTTTGCATTTGTTGCACTATATGTAGATGAATTTATGGAATCGATTTTTAGAAAATTTCCATAATCTACAGGCTTGGAAAAAAAGAATAACAAAAAGACGGGGGGTTAACGTGGCTTAAGGTATATTTTCGCAAAAACAAGATTTTTGAAATGTACTGATAAGAAACTTACAAACTGAGCTATTAATTCCCGCCTAGGTTAAAGGAATTGCGTAAATCGTTTGTGTATTAAGGCATTTCTTAATTGAATAATGGCTTCATTAAATTGTCTGTAACTTCTATGAAAATGATCCAAAATCCTTAACCTAGGCATTTTTGATAATAAAATACCAATTGGAATTGAAAAAAATCTGTTGCATGCAAGGGAATCAATAATAAGCTTGCGAAAATATTATGCAACATTAACTGCGTTGGGAAAGCGAAAATCGTGTTTCTTTTGTGCTTCCTTTATGTTTTAAAGTGAGTATCCATAGTGTGAACATTTTTGATATAGTTCTGTTTTATTTTAATTACACTTTTAAGGAAATTAACCTCATCATCCCAATTTTCATCCAGATTTACACTTTGTGAAAGAAATTAATGCGAAGTTTTGTGATGAACCCATACTTACTCCACTCACTTGGGCGGTACTTGTAAATGGTTTTAGAGTTGGACATTCATGTAATTTTTCATTATGTTTTATCTTCAAAGATTTCCTTTCTAAGTTGAAATCTCTCATGAATTTGTAGTTATTCTGGTATTATCAGCTTTTGATTTCTAGGTTTTCTTTCACTTTGTAGCCCTTCAATAACACATTCTATTGGCTTCCAGAAAAGTATATACCAATCAATTTCTTCGCTCAGCTATTGCGATACTGATTCGTTCTATCGTCATATCCGGCTTATGAAAATGCAGATAGTATCAGAGCTTTCTTCAGATCATCTCACATTCAATAAAACAACAGAATTGATGGCTAAGCTATTTCTGGCTGCTCAATTGGAACACTCTGGTGTCTGCTTGCTAAGGTATTTATTTGTCACAAAACCTCTGGATACTCTTGCGACAAAGTTTGTCCGAAGAAGAAACAGCGATGACCTTACAGAGGAAAAGTAAAATGACGAATCTTAAAAAAAACTCCCACTACCTGCAGAGTCAAACATCAGACTTAATATTAACATATGTAGCTATAAAAGATACAAGCCACATGCATGCATGTGGCTTCAATGGGGCGTGGCAGTGGTAAACACCACAACGTTCTGGTAAATGCTTGTTGGTAACCCCACAAAACATTGTAATAACTCCCCCATGCAGTACACCTCATATCTTTACTGTAAGAGTCATGTTAATAAAGGTTTTTTAGCAAATTACAATAAGGGCTAAATCACCTAAAATAAATTCCGTTAAAATAACTTTCATGAAACTTTCTTCCCGCGAAAATTTCTTACCTTTAATACTGCAAGGTATAATCTAAGGCAAAATATAGGTGGAATTTTTTTTTTTTTGCTTATTATTGTCATGTGAATTTTTTTGGTATTCGGGGGTATTCATTTGAGACAGCTTGGCCGGCCTAGCCGTCCGGAATAATTTTCATCCAGCATTTATATGAGATTTCTGATCTCGCTTAACCGGATGTAAATGTTAATCATTAATGGACATACCTTTTAAAATTACACATGCATACTTCATAAAAATTCATCCCAGGCAGGCATCCCAGTTGAATGTGTTTTTATGAGAAAGTTTCATTTCGCCTAGCCCAAGATCCTGGCAAATTCAAGCAAAATCTCGCTTATGTCGGCTGAGTTTTTATATAAGAGGAGCTAGACTGCCTGACCGGGCTGGCCTGCCTAGGTGAGATCTCCCTATTGTTAATAAATGCTTATATTTTTCAATGTGTGTTGACACAAAGCTAGGCGAGCCGAGCTAGGTAGTCCGCCTCATATAAAACCCCTGGGAACACAAAAAGCAAGCAATCCTATTTTACTATTGCATTTTATTTCGTTTTTGTTCTAATTTTGCAGTACCTTACAGGTTGGTTTTTCTACCGTGGGGTATCAAGAGTCTTAGTAATTAGTGTTAGTAATTTGTGTTAAAAAAAAGAAAAGAAAAACAGAAGCAAACAAGTCGACCTAAACGAGATCTCTCTTGAGTTTGCTGGCATCTTGGCTCATTGAGATGAAAATTTCTCTAATAAACATATTTAACCAGGCTAGCCCCTTTGTATGGGATTAAATAATTAGGAAGTAGCATGCATGTGCAATTTAAAAAGGACATTCATCAATGAGCACCTGATGTAAACAGAAATTGATATCCCGGTTTAGCTATAACAGAAATTTCATTTAAATATGGGATGAAAATGATCTTGGCTAGGCAGGCTAGCCCGGTCAGGTGGGTCGGCCCACCTCATATAAACAGTGTCTGAGACTTGTAACCTTGTTACCAGCTAGTCTTGCAAGATGAAGAAAAAAACGTCTTATTAAAGGTTTGAAAGAATGAAAATTAAATTTTTGGTTCTCCATTCATTTGTTTTTGAACACTATCTTACTGTTGGTCCAATTTGATTATATACTTCGCCATTGTTAAAATGCAAGCAGGTGTTTTTAACTAGCACACAAACTAGAATTGTTTTCTTTTTAAGCAATCAGATTAATGATGTAGCGTTTCCACAGATAGAAGCAAGTATTTTTGATTTATTGGAGCCATGTTTAAGTATTGTAATCGAAGTTCTTAAAATTGCATGTAACCATGCTTCTCAAAATTCGAAACCTGAGCTGGTCAAGATTACCGCAAAGTATATACAAAACTGTTGTAAGGCTGCTAGAGAAGCCAGAAGATTTGAGGTAATGATAACTGCACTATTGCGATATATAACTTCCTGCCCAGCAGCAACTACTCTTACAACTGCTTCTACAGCATCTCTTGTATTTACCCTTGAAACTATTGCATTGATGGCACTATACACGATAGTATTGCACTATTACGTTACGTTATCTTTAGTTATCTACAGTATCTATAAGTAGCCGTCTCAAAAATTCGGTTTATTCCTGTCAATTTTCATCTCCGATGAAGTGTTATTGTGCATACAACAATAACACTTCATTTGAGGTGAAAATGAAGGGATTTGTGAAGCGAATTATTAAGCGAAATTTTGAGACGAATCCTATAAATGATACATATATTAAGCTCGTGGAAAGGATATACCTTAAATAGCTCACACAATGCTAAAACGTGGTTGACATCCTCGATTATTTTTTAGATAGGCGAAAAATTTATGTCTCAAATTTCTTCATTGGAAAATCTATCTTTTGTACCACTGGATTGGAAGCTTGAAGAAGCGAAACTATTTTGGTCACGTGATGAAAAGTCTTACGCTTTGAGTTTACTTCAAACATTGAAAGAACAAATTGATCTGGTAAATCTTTTATCTCTATGCTGCAGTTAACGGCTTATTTGGTAGTATCGTGAAATAAGAACACACATAACTAGCTGTATAATAGAAAACCAAGGTATTTGTGTTGTATTGGCCAACTAAATCTAGACCTTTCTAACAATCTCCACCGTTTTTTTGGATATCTTAAACTAAAAGTTTTTGAACTGTCCTTTTCGTGTTTATTTACTATTTACTGTGTTTGTTTATTTCTTTCTTAATATATATCATAGGAATTATACGTTATTATACATTTTCACATTTCATGCAATGCAATAATGCACTACATTGACGTGAAAGAAATTGTAATGGAGCAGATAGTACTCTGTAACTCTGTATTCTGAAGGCGTTGTAGTTCGAAATGTATTCATAAGTGTGTGTTTGAATTTTTTTCTCCTTCCAGACTTCTGATTTATATCCAGTTGTGTTAAGCTTGTATGGGCACTGGTGTGGTGAATCAAAGTCAAAAAATCCAGTGGTGATAATCGAAGAATACTTACAACCTGTAAGAATAATGAATAATGCTAACTAAACCCAACTAAACTCAACAGATTCGTAAGGCTGACAAATTAATGCTTTTCTGTGGTGTAAAAATAATAATCTATAGAGTTGCACCGTGGAGTGGCACTAAAAGATTGAGAAAAAGGGATATCTCTGTTGAGCGCGAGTCATTGCGCCATCCATAGTTGGATGACGTCGCAGATAAAAAGTTTCTAAGGGTTCGTCTCAAAAATTCGCTCTAATTCGCTTCACAAATCGCTTCATTTTCACCTTGGATGAAGTGTTATTGTGCGTACAAAGTATGCACAATAACACTTCACCTGAGATGAAAATGGACAGGAATCAAGGGAATTTATTTAGCGAAATGAGACGGTTCCTACTACATTATAAAAGCAAGCTATTGATAAAGTGTCAAAATAATTATGTATTTGTGCTTTGCATTTTTGAGTTTAACTGAATTTAACCTGGCTTGAACTTTGTGTTAGGCAATTAAAATCATGGAAGAGAGTACGTATGATGGAGATTACACTCCAATTGATGTAAGTAATCCTCTGATATCTTCATTTATTACGGTTGATACCGCTTAAACTTAATGTTCAAAAGCAACATTGTACCATTTGTGCTATTAAATAAAGTTCAACATTTAATTTAGCCTGACTCTGTTTCTTTAATGATGTTATCATATTGGATTGTGCTGACTAATCTTCTACTAAGTCAGCAGCTAAATTGGAGTGACTTCAACTTTTACAACATACAATGTTCGGTGCAGACCATAGGACAGTCATTAAGTCTATCATGTAACTCGCACTATTAATTGAATTTCTAGTTTAACCGAAAATTATGACATTGTTACGCCATGAACGTAGATAAACAAATATAACCCACTTAAACTTTTCTAAAACTTTGATGAATAGATGTAACCTGGACACGAAGCTTGACCTCAGAATGCTAGCTGAAACATTTACACTTTTTGTATTTTATTTTGTTGATTTCTGTTGATACACGTTGTTGTTTTTATAAGAAACGTTTTCTTACAGATTTACGTTAAACTTACTAGAAATGTTTCTTAAGGGTTTCTTATTAGGAATGTCACAGAGAACTAACTTTTCATGATTTTTGTTTATAACAGTATGAAAACAATTTTCTCTCCTATTTTCCACTGCACGAAACTTGATTTGATGTTGTCTAATTGAACAACCTACAGCTGTCCGTCGGATAACATCACGAAATTTTTCAGTTTCTTAGAATAGGTTGGACTTACTAGATGAGTTTCTTAAGTCGCTGAGCTCAAGCGACTAGAGTTTCTTATAAACAAGTTTCTTAGAATGAAAAACCGTGTATCTGCATGAAATGTCATCCAATTTAGCCTTCATATAACAAATTAGGCATCAGCTTAAGTAAGGGACCGTCCACAAAATTCGTATCGTAATACGAACCATTTTCATCACAGAAAAAGTGTTTTTGTGCATACTAAGTATACACAAAAACACTCCTGTATGGAAATACATACGAATTTCAATACGAACATTGTGACTTAATTCTAGTTGGATTGAAGTCAAACTACGAAAGATTTCAACAGCAACAAATACAGATGCCGGCCAAAATATTTGAAGTTTATGTAGAAAATAGTTTTATTTGTATTTTATTTTAGGCTTATCATTCACTTGCGAAGTATGCAGACTCTCATCATACTTCTCTTTTGGAATATTCAAATTCAGAAATCTTTGAAAGAAAAAAATCAGTGCTTAGAAAGTCAAGGGTAAGATCTAGAATTCCAATCTGTTGATTGCGTAGTGCGGTACTATCTAACATAATTTCATTTTGTAACACTAGGCTTTTGTTTTTTTGCATAAAATTGTATCATTTCAGTCCTATGGCAGATGTAAATGGTGGGGAAAAAATAGACTCATTCTATTCCACAATCAAACATTCCAACTAACTGAGTTCAACGACAGTATGCACATGACGGATTTGGTATTATATAAACCACCAATCAGAATTGATTTGTAATACCAGATTAAGCTAATCCATATTTTATCCACTTCCGAACAACGGGAGACCGGGGACTAAGCGTTGTAATTAGTAATTCATATGATTCTCGCCAAGAAACTGCTATTCTTTATATCTAGTAGTGTTTACAATAGTTTATGAATTTATTTTTCTTGACAGAAAAGGAATTTTTACATGCTACGATGTTTTGCTTTAAAATCGAAAAAATTGTTGTATTTGGTCGAATTTAATTCTTTTGTTTGCTATCTGTTTGTTTTAGGAAGAATTATCCAGTAGCTCACAACCGAAAAAAGGTGATCTCGAACTGTAAGTTGTAAGGTTTACTTCTGAGTGCTTAAGGTTTTGTCTATACTAATTAATTACTAATTAATCCGTCGCATAACAAATAACTTATAGATCAATGTTTAGATTCTTTTGAACAGTCCCGAAACTTTTTTTTAGAAATTATTTTATTTCACTGCAGGAGATAATTCAATGTGCCATACAGTGTATTAGTAGAAGTCGTCTTTCTTTAAATACGTCTTGAAGGATAATTGAGATAGTATTTCGATCTTTGTATCCAAACGATCTAGTACTGACGGATTTTCTTTTGTTTAATGTTGGCATGGTTGTAAGTAGCTGAATACATCAATATTAAAGATAGGATTGATTGTTCCATATTTCCAGATGGTCTTAAGTTGGTAGATATTGTTCCAATTCACAAGAAGGGAAGTACGACACACCATTCAAACTACAGGCCAATAAGCCTTCTTCCGTCAATATCTAAAATCTTAGAGAGAATGACTGCTATGCAATCAACTCAAGTACTGAGACTTTTCTATATAAATTCCTTTGTGCTTTTCGTAAGGGGCTTATTCCCTCAGTATGCTTTCCTAAACATGCTTCAGAAATGGCAAGGATGTTTCAATAGCTCAGGTAAGGTTGCAACAGTCTTTATGGACTTGTCTAAGGCGTTTGGCTGTCTTCAACCTTCTTATTGCAAAAATGGCGGTAATAATACACAGCTCATATCTAGTTATTGGAGTAACTGTAAGCATCGTGTGCGTATTGGTTCCTCGCACAGTCAGTGGCTTGAGATTCTATTAACTGTTCCACCAGTGTTAGGCCCTATAATATTCAACATTTTATTAATGATTTGCTGTTCTTTGTGGATGGGAGTGAAATCTGTAACTTCGCAGATGACAACACACACTTTTTGCATGCAACACCAGTCTCGATCGGGTACTTCTTCGCTTAGAAGACGGTGTTGTCAAGATCCTAAATTGGTTTGAACTAGATCGGTTGGTAGGAAATGCAGAGAAATTCGAGGTGATGTTTCTAGGTTTGAAGAATAGAATGCCCGATCTAAAAATAAGGGGCGTGACAGTTGCATCAAGCAATGAAGTGAAACGGCTTGACGTTAAATTGAGTTCATCCTCGTATAAAGGTCATTTTTCGACAGGCTTTATTAAAAACAAAAGCTCTAATGATAATTAGAAAGTATCTAAAGAAATCACAAGCGGATTTACTATATCATACATATATTATGTAATCATTCAATTATTGTCTCTTGATATGGATGATCTGCAACAGACGAGCATATCATCGCTGATATGCCAAAGTCAATGATTTCTCAATGAACTTAGGGGAATTACTGAATGGAACAAATTAGGAAAATATCCATGTCAGAAATCTGACATTATTATTTAAATCCCCTTAATAATGTTAACTCTGAAATCATGTGGCATAGTTAGGGCATAGTTAGGCGTATCCATAGTTGGGCGTAATGCCTCTCCCGGTGTAACATAATGCACAGTCCCACTCGATCCATAGTCTTTGGAGCACTTGTCACAGTAAATCCGTGTATAATGTATATCACAACCATATAATGATAGCACGTTGGTTCCTGTAAAATGGCAGATGATCGGCTTGGTCCCGAAACTTGGGACTAAGTTACCTTCTCAGCCTTATACCTTCTCAGCCTTATAAAGGGAGAGGGAAACTGGTTTCTCTGATTAGACTGAGAATACTAAAGCCCTAGCTATTTTAAGGTAAGTTTTAGTCACTTCGAATTTATTTTTTGCTCTCTAGCCATATTCCAACAGGACTGCATTGAAAATAAGGCCTGACCTGTCTTGTGTTATCCTGGCCATCAGTTTCCCGGGCGTATGTATATTTCTATCCTGGCCTAAAGTTTCCCGGACGTATGTATATTTCTATTCTTATCCTATTTAATATTTATATTGGCAATTTTTATGGCATTTTTTATCCTTTTTGTACTTTTAATTATTTTCTGATTGCAAATAAATCTTACTTACTTACTTATAGTTAGACGTAGTGTCTTTCCATAGTTGGGCGTAATGCCACTCCAGATGTAACATACTGTGAAAGTCTAACATAAAATTGTGTATCTAGTGGGACTTCCACCTGCCATCATTGTGTCGTTCGGGTGTCATCGCGTTGGTTCATCAATGGGCTAGGTACTTAAATTGGACGAAAGCCCCCCTACGCACTGTGAAGTAGGGTTAGGACATTGGATCGATAACGCAGTTGGTAGAGCAATCGCCCGGCAAGCGAAAGTTCGTGGACCCAAGCCCCACAAAGTCCTTGGAGCACTTGTTACAGTAAATCAGTGTATAATATATATCACAACTATATAATGATGGCACGTTAGTTCCTGTAAAATGGCTGATGATGGGCTCAAGGCCGATTTCCACTTAACGGGAAATTGCTCGCGTAACGAACATTTCCATTTTTATGCGTTACGCGAAGAGTTTGTCGTGTCGCTAAAAGGTTGAAGTCAGTTCAACTTTTTACGCGTATGTTTGTTGAGCGAACAATTTCCGTGAAGTGGAAATCCCCCTTTAGTCCCGAATCCTGGGCATAGTTAGGCGTAGTGCATTTCCATAGTTGGGCCTTATTGTACAAATATATTGTCAGGTGATAAATTGGTAGTGCCGAGGATCAAACTCGCACCAACTTCACTGGTTATAGAGCAAAATGATGTAACCAGCTGCCTATTTCTGCAGAAGGTTAGCAAAATAAAAAACTTTACGTCACCATTTTTACCTTAATTGTTCCAGAGATTACCGACAGTGCTACAACCTGCTAAAATAATTTTTAACCCTTTAATGTTATGTCATGGAGATCAGAAAATAGTTTTGTCTGTAACTACAGGTGGTATTATTTAAATCAAAACCCTACTTAATATTTCTCTATTAAATGATGTTAGGCTGTTAGGCTTGTTATGCTGATTGTTTCATTTAGGAGCCAACAGAAGCGGTTTTAAACATATTTTGCTATTTATCGGTTTTAGAAAGCGCCATTTCACAAACTTGGAAAAGCAGTGTCGAATGGACGAGAAAGAAGTTGAGCAAGTGTTAAATGATCAAAAGGATTTTCTTGAGAAGGCTTTTATGAATTACATTAAGTGCTTACAATGCTGTGTGAGTATTACTGGGGTGTGTTCTAATTTCCCCTTTTATGTGATGTTGTTCTTTTTGTCGTTGTTGCTATCAACCATTATTACAATATTTTGGACCTTGATTTATAAACTCAAAGCCAATGCGAAACGTGTCACGTGACAACCAATTTGTTGACCTCTAACAAATTAAAAAATTTAGACGGGAGACATTTTCAGAAAATAATTTCTCTATTTTTCTACACCCTTACCTTCCGCTGAGGAAAATTCTCCGGTCTTATACGAAAATAATTATGATGATACACATTTTCAGGGAAAACGTCTCGGATAAATCTTTTAAACAACAAAAACAAAAATAGAAATGTTTATACCATGTGTGATTGAATGGCTACAAAAAGCATCTCGGCACCACAACATTAACTGAACAGGCATAAAATAAGTTACCTCGAGGCTTTGTTTCATAGAGAAAAATTACTGGTAGGAACTCATTTTATTAACTTTTAAACAAGATAAAACTATAACAACCACAACAAATTCTTCGTGTGAAATGTTCTACTGCTTCGCAATGATAAAAATACAGACACAAATCGAACGTTCACAGAAGTAAATTTGTCAGTTTCAAAACATTCGAACATTTGACTAGTGTTCTATGAATAGAAAGTGTTTAATTAATTGGGTGAATTCGACGTCATCAAACTATGATAGATTTATGTTTTACCATAGATAGATATATATGGTATTTATATGGTTTAACTCAATATACTTACGGAAAATCAGAAAAAGTAAGACTCCATTGAAAACATGTCGCACATTCACTTTTTTAAAAGAGCTATTCCGGTCTGCAATATTTTTTTGTAGAAGGCTTCTTGTATTCCCGTGAAGAAGCAGTGGACCATAATAATGTTTACATTATGATGTTGCAGCGTTCCGCATTGGCTTTATAGTTTTCAATTTTTGTGTATCTTTGACTACGATTTAGATTACGTTGACACATCACCTTACTCTACTTCTTATTCATATGAAACTTTAAACTCTATACAATTACCTTGCTATGAAAATATCCGCACAGACGCTCTATCAAATAAAGGTTGAGTGATAACAACGCATTATTAAGAATATCAATACTATTAAAATAGGACTCCAGATTACCGGAAGGTTAGGGACCGTCCACAAAATTCGTATCGCATATCGTACCGTTTTTATCACAGAAGAAGTGTCTTTGGAAATACTTAGTTTACACTCATTCTTTACGAAAGTTGATTAAATACGGATTAGTTCGCATCATTCCTGGACAATTTCCATACAGATGAAATGTCTTTGTGTTGACTTTGTATGTACTATGACACTTCATCTGATATGAAAATAAAAAGATTTGTGAAACGACTTAAGGTAGATCTCCTGTCAAGCTTTTTGAGCAGAAACGGGAAAGGAAAGGAAAAAAGTCATGCGAGCAAACGCAGACACATAAATTCTGTTCCAGTTGTTTTCTTCTGTGTTGTTTTATTATTGCTGACATATTGGTGAGTATTCATTGTTTTGATGTGTAAAAGATTTTCTTTCACATTTTTATAGGAGAATGAATTTTCACATTTCTGTCCAGATTTCTTTCCCTGGCCCTTCCTGTTCCACCAAAATTTTGTGACAGGAGATCCGCCTTTAAAGGGAATTTCTGAGACGAATTTTGTGTTTGTCTTATTTTAGGATAAGTACGATACAAAGGTATTGCGCTTAACCTCATTATGGTTTGAAAACTACTGTTATGACAATATTGAAACAATCAGTAAGGTATACCATTGCACACTAGTTTAGACTTTAACTTCGTGTTATCGTTATATAAACCCATCTTGCAATTTTCTACTTATAACTAATTTCTTAGTTAACGGATCTTCCACAAATTTCGTATGGAAATTCATATCAAATTTCATTCAGAATGAATGTCTTTGTGCATACCTTAAGGAATATTAATAAAAAAACATTTTGATTCGCATTGAAATGATTTTCTGGTCTTTGAAAATTGAAGCAGTAGTAGCAGACATATAAATCGAGCGTAAGAACTAAACTGTTTATCTCTATCGATGATATAAGGGACCGTCCGCAAAATTCGTATCAATTTTCATACAGAAAGAGTATTTTTTGTGCATACTGAGTATGCACAAAAACGCATCTTCTGTGATTAAAATGGTTCGTATTAAGATACGAATTTTGTGGACGGTCCCTAAAAGTACCGCTTCATTAAATTAATTTGGAGTTTTATATCAGCGTCTTTTGTATTTCTAATGTTTTTCTGTTTTGAATTAGGAAGAATTTATAAAGATTGAATCAAGAAAGTTTCTGTCTGTAATGTATCAACTTGCTGCTCGATTGGGAACCAGTATGATGCATCAATCTACCCTGTTTAAAGAAACATTGGAAAAAGTAAGTTTGATCAATGCCTTCCTTCTTTGGTCAACATATTCTCTACTGGATGGTTACTATATGGCCTCTTGTATCAAGTATCATTTTAATTTTAAAAACGAATCTACTACACTGAGTTAGTCCCATTCGGCATTCACTATTTAATGTTTTGTATACTCGTGAAGCACACCAATCAGGCTATCAAGCATTGCCGTGTTTAAAGTTTTTATAAAATAGTAGTAAGAAAAATGCACTTTAAATGTAATACTGCGGAAAACACTTTGAAGCTGTAAAATCGGCGGACAAAATAATTGGTCATAAGCGTTTCAACCCTTACAATATACATCCGTAATGCTCAAGGGAACGTTTTCCCTGGAATGTTTTTTCAGTGAATGGATGTCAAATGTATTTTTTTCGACTGAAGTTAAAGGAGTTCGAACGTGACGCTAGCTAGTATGCCTTCTTTGAAATTATGATCTTATGTTTATTTTCCGCGTCTCTGCCAAAGCTACATAATTCTTAAAGAAGCGACGTATGAAAACACGACATTCTTGAATGATTTAGCAGACTTTTGGACCTTTCAGACAGAACAAAAAGCACTCCAAATTTTAAATGAAGAGCGTATATATTATTTATACTGGAACCAACGTGCTATTAGTATTAATTTGTAGTATACATTACATACGGATCCGTAGGTTTAGATCACTTGCCATGGTAAATCCGTTTGTAATGTACAGTATACCACGAAGCATAAGTATGGCTTAAAACATTTATTTTCTTTAGTTAATATTACGGTATTGTTTTCTTTAGTTAATATTACGGTGCTGTTTTCTTTAGTTAACATTACGGTATTGTTTTCTTTAGTTAATATTACGGTATTGTTTTCTTTAGTTAATATTACGGTATTGTTTTCTTTAGTTAATTTTACGGTATTGTTTTCTTTAGTTAATATTACGGTGTTGTTTTCTTTAGTTAATATTAAGGTGTTGCTTTGAGCATCCACATCATTCCATGTTTATTTTGCTGGCTTTATCCAATGGAGATGCTGATGAAAAAGTTGCAATGAAGAAAAGAAGTAAACTAAGTCAATCTCGATCAAGTGTAAATCCAAGCCCTGTTCACCAGGTTTGTTTTAAAAGCAAGTTTTCTTCACTATTACGGTTCACATGCATTTTGAGTAGATTGATAGTAAATTTTCCGTTTTTTTAAAACCTTCCAGTCTTAAAACGAGGTGAAAAGCATGTTCAATTCTGTTGATGTCCTGTTTACTATGATAACATAAATGTGTCAATTTTTAAGCATAAACTGACAATGGCGGTTGTTTTGAGATGGATGTAACTACTTAAGGAACCGTCTCAAAAAGTCGCTTTATAAATTCGCTTCATTCCTGTCAAATTTCATCTCAGACGAAGCGATTTATGAAGCGAATTGAAGCGAATTTTTGAGACGAACCCTAACGTATATTATTGTATTTTTCTACTTGAATTAATAGCGCAATTATACCATATTATATCTAATGAATACGATTGCACTACCATTCGTCATTCTGGAGATATTTCCAAATAATAATAAATGAACCAGCTTCTATGAATGGTTAAATTTTCCCGGCGGAAGAATTTGACCAATAACCGAAGATTATGGTTCTTTTCTCCTGTAGGAATTTTCTATGTAAACGTGCCCCTAGAATAAGCTCACACTCGATTTATTGTTGATCGTTTCTTCAACAGGCTCCACAGTGCCATTGTACGATTACATTACTTTACTACCATAGCTTATTTTTTTCTTTTTTCGATTTTTTCATAATCGATTGTTGCTATCGTCTATATTTGTTTTCTAAGTTAGCTTTAGCGTGTTATATCCAGTTAGCCAATTTTGATGCTAGGCATTTTATATGGTCCACCTGCCAATTCAGTGTTGTCAACTGATGTTATCACTCAATCACTATTTGATTTCTGCCAATTTCACAGCCAAGTCGAAGCAATTCATTATCGTCATGGGCGCATATATCTCTTGCTCAACAAGATGTTTCAACACCAACAGGACCTACTATTACTCACCAATTTATTACTTACCTGCGTGTCAACTCACTTTATAGTCATTGGTGTTCTAGCAACCTCGCCCATTGTGCAGCCGGTCTCTATTCTCTCAACCTTTTTCTGCTAACAATGGTTTATGGTCTTATTTGCCAAATAGTTGACGAATTAAGTTACACATTTGATTTTGAATTAATTTTGAATTTTTATACTACCGAATCGCTTTGGTGTGTTGAGTCTCACCCATTTTACTCAATCTCAATAGCCTGCAATGCATCAAAGTTTTCGGTTCAAACAGATAGGATGAAGAACCATTGTAAATTATGGCTATGCCGAAATAAACGTTTATTATTATTATTTGTATGGTTTCCTTTTAAGTTTTGTGGTACAATCTGTGCCAAGTATTCTCCGAAGACCTCAAGCGACAGAAGGAATGTATTGTGAGAATAGTTTGGGAGCTTTATTATTATTATTATTATTATTATTATTATTATTATTATTATTATTATTATTATTATTATTATTTTATATCTCACACCTAATAGATAAAATTTAAGGCAGTTAGTTATTCCTGGATAGCTGGCGGAAACACTCAACCTTAGGTATCCAAGATTTTTCTGATTATTTTTGCAGTTCCTAAGAGACAAGTTTTTTGCATAAGGTCAAAGTAACTTTGAAGATCTAACTTCTTTAACCAACTTTTAAAGTTTTTTCCAATAGTGCCAAGAGCTCCGATAACAACTGGTACTACTGCTACCTTTCGACATTCCCACAATCTTCCTATTTCTCTTCTTTAGTTCCTGATATTTCTCAACTTTCTCCTGTTCTCTCTCTTTCACTCTCGTATCGAATGGACAAGCTACATCTATTATCAAACATTCTCTCTTTTTCATATCATATACTACTATGTCTGGCTTGTTATGGTCTAATTTATGATCAGTTTGGATGGAAAAATCCCATAGTATTTTCACATTCTCATTTTCGAGTACCTTCTCTGGTGTGTGTTCGTACCATCTGTTTCCTGACGGAAAGTTAAATCTTTGGCACATAACCCAATGGATAACGACAGCCACTCTGCCATGGCGCCACAGACGGTATTGTTTCTGTGCCAACATTTTGCACTCTGCTACTACGTGACTGATGTTTTCCTCCCTTTCACCACATAGTCTACACATTGGTGATATGTTCTGCTTGTCTATCCGGTGTTTAACGCTGTTAGTTCGTAAAGCCTGATCCTGGGCTGCCATCAACATTCCCTCCGTTTCTATCTTCAGCGTTCCTGTTTTTAACCAGTTCCAGCTGTCTCGGTCTCTTACTTCCTCCGTGTTTCTCCTAAACTGTGAATGCAATGGTTTTTCCATAAATTTATTCTCTCTAGCTTCCAAAATTTCTTTCTTTGTCCTTCCTCCAACAAGTATTTCCTCACCTTCTACTGCATTTAACAACCTTTCGTTGCTGCAACATACACTTTCAAGCTCTTTATTTCCATCTCTACACAATCTTCTACGCTAATCATTCCTTTTCCACCTTTACTC
>JAUCNQ010131896.1:0-17642 GCA_032352715.1 Bougainvillia muscus | reverse complement strand
GACGTCCTGAACAAGACGTCCTAGGGACGTCTTGGCGGGGACGTCCCCAGGACGTTGTATTTTGGTCCGGGACGTTGCGGCCAGAATAGGACGTCCTCAGGACGTCCTCGGGACGTCGGTGTTTGCTGGGTTATGAGTAAAACACTAAGAAAAAAGAAAACGCCTAGAATAAATTTGTTTGGTTTAAATATTTTCTAACACTGTATAAAAAGTTATGTTATCCTTTAACAAATTTATCAACTAGCTTGTTGAAATCTGGAGTTTAACTCCATATATCAGCAGATTGATTAATACATAATAAATCCATAATAAATGACAGCGTCATTTTTAATGCGATGCAAGAAATTTTCTAGCTAGTTAATACAACTGCTACATTGAAGTCACTCCGAAATGCGATCCTCATCATCGTCATCGTATCGTACTTATAATTTTAAAATACCTATCTTCGCGTGGATGAAATTTCCTGCGTAGTACGTTAAACTAGTGTCACATGGAAGCATTGTAGAGTGCCTTTAAAATAGGGCTGGTTCATGGTAAACTAATTTTTTTTAAAAACGTCACAGGAAGAAAATCGAGATAATCCGTTTCGGATTATATTTGATAATTTGAAATTTAGAGGAAATCTGCATATGATTATTTCACATTTACTTAACTTACAAAATGTAAAATATTTTCAAAACGAGAAAAGATATTTACAAACGGTTTTCAGATTCGAATTCCATGATAAATTTGGCTTTTAACACTTTCCCCCTGCCCCTTTCCTCCTCCCCCTAACACTTTCCCCCTTTCGGCCCTGCGGTATATCCATCCGTATATTTCCTCAAATAGTCGTGCAATCCGAAATAGATTATCCGGATTTTCGTGCAGTGCATATAAATAGAAAGGTGCAAGATATCACGCCGAGGCCATTATGATAACGAAAAAAATAAATAATTTCAAAATATTAAGAAATTTGTGTGAAATCTGAAAAACTGTGTGTTTAACGTAATATTAGAATATAGTCAAAAAATATGGGTTATTATTTTATTTCAGTAAACAAAACCCGAAAGATTCCAATAAATTTTAGAGTATTGTTTCCTGGTATGCAGAATGATATTTCAAACAGTGTTGAAATTCCCGTGAGTTTTAAAGCTCAGACTTTTACTGGTTTTATTTATCCTTTTAAAAATAATTTTTTAAATAATTTAAAGGAATAAATTGAATTTAGGTAAATAATAAAATGACCCAAGCAAAAAGTATTTATGTATCGTTGTTATAAGAATAACCCTTTTGTTTAGGACCTCACGTACCTAGCAGTAAACTAATTTGTATATCTAATTCGTATATCTATGGTGTTGTAATATTCCAATCAAAACTGCACCTGTCTGACGTTTTAAAAATTCTAAGGAAAACATCTTAAAGTATATTTCAGTTCTTAGTGGTTTTCCTACATTCGTCGGTGGTGGAAGCAACTCTGTCAAAAGCAAGCAGATTGAGAATTAGAAGTTTTAATTTTTAATAGCTTAATGTATGGCTTTAAGAGACCATCATCAAACATTAAGCTATCAAAGAATGAATAATTTAAGTCTCTGTTTTACTTAATGGTCACACATACTTTAACAATCCTGCAGCATATGCTGCAGGATTGTTAAGGTACGTGTCACCATTTGATTTAACTAAGGTACATGCTCTGAATCCGCTTCTGCTCGTCTGTATTTTACAAATTTTTCTATCATTTATGTTCAGACTGATAAACATAAAAATTAGCAAGAGTGTTGTTCAAATTATTCTTGGTTGCAATATTGTTGACACTATATTTAACTGCTGTAAATACAAAATGTTCTCAAATGATAATGTACAACAGTGGGTTTTCTACATTTGTCAGTGGTGGACTCAGTTTTAGCCAAAAGCAACAAGACGGTGAATTTAGAACGTTTAATTCTTTATAACTTACTGTATGATGATGAATCTTACGAGACCCATCACCATACATTAAGCTATTAATCCTATTAAGTCCGGGCTTTTTTACACTCTTAAAGTCCGAGGGGGGGGGGGGGGGATTTCTGCCACCAGCCCACCAATAACTTTAGAACCAATTAACTTCAGAACATAAAACTTGGCATAAATATTTAACATCACATAAAGAGCCCTGTGACATAAAAAAATTCATGATAACGTCATCATGTGACCGATGACGTCGAAAAACGTCGATAATTGAGCAAAATCACAATCTTTAAGTTCCGACTCAAAATAAAGTAACAAAGGTTATTATAACTTTTCTCAACACTGTAAAGTCATGTAATAAGATGTAATTATCGATCTTATGTGTTTTAAACCACTTTAACAAGAGTTAAACCGGATTTCCGGGAAGAGAAATCCATTCCAGAAAATGTTCCGGCGAAAGTTCCGTTTTTCGGGAATTGTAAAAATTTCCAACTTCAAAAGAAAGATAATATTAAGATACATTGATGTACAAAATTTCAAGTGATAGTATTAAATATCGAATGAAATAATCCAATAGCAAAGTTCAGGAATTTTTAAGGTAGTAGTGCTGTAAATGTATAGGTGGTTTCCAACAATAGCCACAATTTACAAACCGCTCCAGATATAAGGCTGAAATTTTCGGAAATAACGTAATATAGATAAATGTTAAATGTGACTTCATATGATATTTATAGGATAATGTCAACAGAAGTTACAGATGGTCAAACATGCGGCGGGCACTTTATGCCCTCTCCCGGCCTTAGGGTTAAAGAATAATGGTTTTTAGTGTCTCTGTTTTTCTTCTTGTGACTAAGGTACATATTCTGAATCCGCCTCTGCTCGTTTTTATTTTACATATTTTTCTATCATTCATGTTTAGACAGATCAAAATTAAAATTGGCAAAAATGTTGTTCAAATTGTTCCAGGTTGCAATATTAATAACAATATATTTCACATATGTAAACACAAAATGTTCTCAAACGATTTATAATATACAACAATATAATGTTCTAACACTTGCTTCATACACAAACAATGACGGTGAATACAATACCACAGCACTTACCAAAGGCTTTCATTTTCTATCTGGTTATACCAACCTTCTTGATCCAAATATATATGGTTATATAGCGGTTGATGTATGTTTAGATAATGATGTGCTATTACATTCGCTATTTGATATGACAATGAATGAATCGTCATCAACAATCAACATTGTAGCTCTCTATACTCATATGCCATTTGAAATGTCTCGATTAGCTGCTGCTTATACTATGGTGTTTCAAATTCCATTGTATTGTTATACCACAGAGCATATATATCCATCAGATTTGTTAGTTTCAACAAATATTTTTACGGCTGATCTAATTACAAAATATTACGCAGAAGCACTTGCTGAAGAAATTAGAACATCATCTAGTTATGTTATGAATATTTACAGGGTATGTAAAGGAGAAGAAGGTAAGGATACTTGTATCTATGGCAAAGAAGTAGAACAGATGGGGAGGCTATGTTATAAAGAAAAGTATGTAAATGTCAATGATAATGATCAATTAGAAAGAGTCGTAAACTTTCTTGATAATTCATCAAATCATATCTTTCATATAACTGGTATTGTTGCTTCAGTAATCAAATTTGAGAATGCTGCAAAACGTACAGAAAAAATTATACTAGACAATGCAGTTGATACAGTTAACCCTTATTGCCGAAATGCTCATAAGTTTGACCCGAATTTTTTCACATTAGAAAATTGTGATAATAGTACTGATATAGTGTTATATGTCGAAAGTGTTTTATCTGTTTACAGCATTATTTACTATTTGTACGATGTCTACTACTTTCCAAACGACACAATTAATCCAGAAGAGCATTCAAGAGGTTTCTTTGAATATGCACTAGGGTATAGAAATCACAGTGTGCATAATAAACCATGCGACATACCAGTCTGTTTTCCTGGCTACGAGCTAACGTTTGGATTTTTTGAAGAAGAATTTTGGAATATAAGTTATGGATTTTATTGTCGACCATGTCAAAACGGTTACTTTCAAAGTTTTATCGGAAACTACTCTTGTCAAAAGTGTCCAGATGGGTATCTGTCTTATGAAGGACAAACAAAATGTTATGATCCCTATAACTACACACATACAGAACTAGTTAGTCTAGATGGTTTTATCGCATTTCTACTCAATATGTTTTTATTATTTTGTGTTTTATTCACTATGATTATATTCGTCTACCATAGAAATTCACCTGCAATTCGTGCATCAAACATTGTTCTCTCGATTGTTCAGCTTATTACAGAAATGTTATGCTTTATTACTCAGCCAATTTTTTTATTTACGAAGACAACTAAAGAAAAATGCTTTATTGAGCCTATCTTAATAGGTATTCTTATGACAGTCTCTATAGCTATAAATTCAGTTAAAACTGTCATTGTAATGCATGTATTCCGATCAAATAGAAAAATGGATAAAAGAGAAATACGAAAGAGAAGAGCCATTGAAGCGTTCTTCATCTTAATTTTGATCATGATTTCTGTATTTTTAAACATTGTCATATACAACATTGAAACACCACAAGTATTATTACAGACAAAAGATTTGAATAAGTTTTTTTGGTGTAACACAGGTACACCAGTATTCGTACAATATACATACATACTAATTCTTTGTGTTGTATCAATGGTTCAAGCCTTTCGTACACGAATGTTACCATCAGTATATAAAGACAGTCAGTTTGTCCTTTATTCGTCATTTGCATCAATAGTGCTACTGATTATATCATCTGTAATATATTTCAGTGCGAATGATCATTACAATAAACTGTTTATAGCTTCGTTTGCCACCACAACTTTTATGGCTTTTCAACATATATTTATGTATTCTCATAGATTATATATTATACTTTTCAGACCGGACAAAAACCATCAAGAGGCTTATCGTAGAGAAATAATGGATAAAGTATCTAAAAATACTGCAAAAACCATGATAAGAAGAAAACAATTTTCCACATCCAAACAACACGCAGTTGAATCGCCAAACTGTTAAGTTGAACTTTCTTTTACGGTAAAGAAACACTGCATTAAAGATGATGTTTTACTTTAAGAATTTTATAAAATGGACACGAATGTTACCATCAGTATATACAGACAGTCAGTTTGTCCTTTAGTCGTCATTTGCTAGTGCTATTGATTCTATCATCTGTAATGTATTTTATTGCAAATGACCATTATATTCAACTGTTTATAGCTTCGTTTGCCACCACAACTTTTACGGCTTTTCAACATACATTTATGTATTCTCATAGATTTTATATTATACTTTTCAGACCGCCCAAAAATCATCAAGAGGCTTATTGTAGAGTAATAATGGACAAAGTATCCAAAATTACTGCAAAATCCATTATAAGAAGGAAACAATTTTACTCATTCAAACAACATACAGTTGAATTACAAAATATCTAAGTAGAACTTTTTGTTCCGGTCAAATAACAAGGAGTAAAAGATGTTTTACTTCCAGGATTTTATTGAATAACCTGCCAAAATTGCAGTAAAACTGCAGATTTCAACAGGTCGTTTGGTAAAATCGTTACAGTAAAGGATATTAAGTGTATTTTGATATTTAGAATTGTAACTGCAACCTCGTTCCCTAGCGGCTATTGATAACTATAATATATGTTAAGTGTAAATAGTATTATTAGTAATAGTAATATAACCTTATAAGGTATTAAATGTAATTGTTTACATATCCTGGGAATCATAACAACGTTGATGTGGTTTTACTACACTTTAAATATATAGTTATCCTGAAATAAAATTGATAGGAATGAAGTGGCCTTATAAGGTACTGCATGAAATTTGGGATCAACCATTTCATATTACATGATATTTTACTTTCAGAAAAAATCTGCATATAATTTTTTGACATTTAAGAACGTGAGAAATTTTCGCGGGAATAAATGCTCTGCATGAAAAATCATGTTATCCAATTTGGACTCTCTATCAAAATATCTATTGTGAACTTTTCGAGCTTAATACACTATTACTATATATATTACTGAACGCACTATTTAAAACTTTGGACGCCGTAAGAATTTCAAAGATTTGGTTAAAACTTTTCATTACTGTAATTAATGGTCACGTCATGATGTTCCGCGCCTTCCTTCAACACGTATAATATTAAGATGAATATTTCTCGTTGCCAGAGTTTTCCCTCTTTTCTCTCACTGCATGGAATTCTCGACAATCTATTTCGGATAATTTAAGATTCTTTTCCATTTCGGTATTTAAAGATAGGTTTTTCCTTCATCTAACACTTATAGAATTCAACGTTCCTATTAAAAGCGTACACATTGAAAAACAAATTTTAACATTATCCATGTAGAGTTGACTCCTAACTAGTGAATCCCTGATGAGACCGACGAAATCTTTCCAATAAGCGAAAGTTCCTCTTATCTCGGGTTCAACTTATCGGCATTCAACTGTATGAATCACGGGAGTTTGTTGGTGCATAAGAAGCCGTCTCACCGAGGAAGCGTCTTTTTACAAAGACATTCGTTCAGAATGAAAATTGATAGGAATTTTGATACAAATTTTGTTGACGGTCCCTAATGTACTTGTCACATGAAAAATGTTCCTCAAAACAGTCGAACAGTAATACAAATGTTTCATATTGCAAAAGATTATATGAAAATATGTATGGTCCACCATTACTATATTTACTCCAATTAGCGCCAAGGGCGCACATTTAAATCGCAATTCTCTATAGGGGGCGCTCAGTCGAAGGGCGCGTTCATAACAAGTTTTAGAAAGAAAAATATACTGTCAATAGAAAGGAAAATCAGTGTTTTCCAAGTTTTCGTATGCATTAATAAGCTTAATTTTCAAGGTCTATGTCCTCTTTGGTATATGTTTACTAAATTTCAATATTTACCAAATAAAATAGCTCCAAGTTTAACTGACTGCATCTTTTACTGTATAACGAATTTTCCAATATTTTTCAAATGAGCGCTTTTTTTTGGTGGGCGCTAATAAGAAAAATTGTTCCAAAAGGGAGAGCGCTCAATCGAGGGTCCCGCTTATTCGAGGAGGAGCGCTCATTCGAGTCTCTATATTATAGAGAATTTTGTAGAAGCAGTCATAACATGTCTTTGTGACAACACACTATACTTTCAGATACGATGTTGCATTCAGTAAGGATTGCAACATCAACAGTACGTGTCGCAACAGTAAATGTCGCAAGGAAATTGAAAATCAAAAGTAAGTTAGAGTCCAATTATTTGTTGATGAGGTACACAGAGGATGCAATGTATTAAACACCGTACAGGAAAACATACCTGCATTGATAAAGAGTTCGTAACTTGGCATGAAACTTGGCACGAATGTAGTTTAATGCTTAAAAATTGGATATATGCCAAACCAAATTTAAAAGTGTAACAAATTTTACTTACGACCGCAATTGTTGATCTAGTTATGGGAAAACGTTTTATTTCGTTTTTAGTTTCTGATAGTGTAAGTATTTTTTTATGCCTACATTATATTAAGTTGTCACGTGCCCAAAGGTACAAAATATGTTAGAAAATGGGATTCTGAATCCTCAAACTTATTATTTCGGTCTCTGAAAAAATCTATCTTTTCAAGAAGGAAAAAGCATTATGTAATTTCTTGAATGGAAAAATTATCCAGAATATGGAAAAATATAATTCTAATAAGTGAAGGAATATTGTCATAGTATATCGTCATAAAGTCACTATGACATTAAAATGATGTTATCTTGACGTCACTGTTTTGTTTCCATAGGTCTTGTTTAATAATAACACGGCCCAGGCCGGAATAAGCAGAAAATCTTCTCACTACGGTCTCTTTCAGGCTATTTTGAATTAAATTACAGTATTAAGTAAGGGACCGTCCACAAAATTCGTATGGAAATCCGTACCAATTTTCATACAGAAGGAGTGTTAGCCATACTTAGTATGGCTTATATTTTTCAAGTTAACCGTCAGAACACACTAAAATTCCCGTTAATTTTTTTAACAATGGTTCATCAAGGGTAGCCATTTTTTCGTATTACTGCGTATATAAAAACTGTATCAAAATAATCTAATAACAAAATTAGTAAAAACTAAATCAAAGAACGTAACTCTCAATATTCCGCAAAAGATTATCAAGATTAAGTGATTGTAGTACAAATATTTTAATACTAAAAGCCCAGTCAGAGCTTTATTAGATGCAAAATCCAATTGTTATGGTACATTTTTTGCACGAAAACCCAATTGTGATCATTCGTTTGGGATTAACCCAATTCGTACCGGGGGGGGGGGGTACAAAGTACCGCAATCGCGAACTTTTTGTTATAACTTTTGTTCTGTACAATATTAAGAGATGCCCTTTGGTGACATTTAACATTTATTTATTGGCAACACAATGAGACAAAAAAATCTCGAAATAGTAGCGTTGTTTCGCATCCAGACGCCCTCTGAAAATATTGTCCCATCCAGTCTCTTCAAATAGTTATTTTTAAACCTTTTTTTAATCGACCAATAAAGTCTCAAGAACATTATTTTTGAATATATTACACCAATTTCATGGCAAACAGTGGTAATTTAACGGCTCAGTGCTTCTGTTTGTTCCATGGGCGTTAATTTGGAAAGACCATCGAAATTCCGGGGGAAAAGATAATTATGACGTCATTACCGACACCATGACATCAAAATTGAAACGGCGACGTTAAAATGTCAGACTTGTGATGTTGTACAACTGTGCTAAGTTATTTGACGTTAGCAAAACGTTAACACCTTATTTGGAGTAGTGGTACTTTGTATTCCCCCCCCCCCAAGTATATTTGAGACAAAAAAGCCTGGTATTAATAGGGTTAACGTCATTAAATCTACTAAATTGAAATGATCAGAGAGTGAGAATACTAGTTTCTCATCTAGGATAGTTGTATTGAGTGAAAAAGATAAAAATTAAATTAATATGTTGATACATAAATGTTTAGTGTGAGCTGATGTACTTCTTCCTGGGGATAGGAATGGGGGATCAAAAACCCTACGTGACCTTATCGCAGCGTTCCTATTCGTCGTGGATGAGTCATCGGATAATAATATTGGAACATAATATTCGTATCAGAGACTATCAGTTTATTACTGGTGTGGAAGCGAATCTCAAATCCTATCTACTGCAAATTAATTAGTTGTGTATATTTCAGTGCCTGAGATGGATAGGTCTAGGTATGAGACATTTCCATTCTGCTAGCGTAATTTTGAGAGGAATTACTGGTCAATTAGAGCTACATATGGGTGTCATTCTAAAGTTTTGTCTTAATGAGCATATCTACGCCTCTATGTAATTAAAATTAAAGAGGGTGTTTAGAGACACTTCCCCAGAGATGACGATATGGATACCTCTAAAAAATTATCTGAGCCGATCCCTGGTCGGTGAACTATAGGAAAATATATTTCACGAAGTACATTTATTCTGTCAAATTTTTTTAATTGGCCATGATCGTAAGTATGAAGTATTTCTGTGCTTCATTGTTGTTATTGTGTTATCAATTTCGTACATCGTTTTCTTCTACGATGCTTTGTTTTAAGTGATGATTGTTAATCTTCACCTGCTTTGCTTAAGTGCAATTAATTGTTGTTATGCGGTGGAGGTTTTGGTTGTTTTTTAAACAAATTCGTAAACGGTGGACAGTCGGTTTTATACTGTTCAAGTGTTACAAAGTTTTATAAAGTTTCATCTCATCAATTGCTACTTCCGAGATTTTGAGGATTGGTTTCGCAATCAGTGTCAATCGGAGTTTATCGTATATTAACTAAATCGTTATGACTCTGCTAAGTCATTTTTCGAATGATGTATAAGGCGGAGTGCTAGGTTTGTGCTTTGTAATGGTATCTTGAGTGTAATAGTTGTTAAATGTTGGCAGATGGAGAACCATGCTCTCAAGCGGTACATGTTCTGATTTTTGTTTTCTGTGGTCGCTCTGCTCAGGATTTAGTTCTGGTAGAAATTTGGGATGAGCAGGGACCAATTTAAATGTTACTTTTCGTCTGAATTAAAATATTTTAAATTTTTGTGTCTCTTAGATGCAATGGCAGGAGACTATTCCCAGATTTTACATAGCTCCTGGTCTTCCTTTGACCTAGTGCTAGTGTGATTAAAGTATTGTGTTCAATTCATGAGCTTGTATGGTATAAGAGATTGAGAGATCTATATTGGTATCCAAGAAATGTATCTCTTTTTTTGAGTACCGAAATTAAACTTCATGTTGGAATGAATCTCATTTATTTATTTCGTTAAGTTTGTAAGGTTTTCTTACGAGCCTAGAAAAATAAAGCAAATCTCATCAATAAAGCATTATTTAGTCTGATAGGGTTAGAATCATTTTGTGCTCAAAGTCTCCCATATATACAAAAGAGAATGGAGGGGCACATTTTCATTTGTTTTATTTGTTGATATACTAATACATGCTTATTATAAAGGCCACATAACACACCTACAATATCACCTACAATATATCTACTATATGCTTATAATATACCTACAATATACCTATAATATACCTACTTCCTCGTACTACCAAAAGGATTCATCGCATCTATCTCTTCATAATTGTTTTAATAGCACTTTAGATTTATTTTAAGTTTTACATCTGACCTTCTGGCAAACGTTTCTATGCAACACAATTTTTAACCCTATTAGACCTGGGCTTTTTTGGTCTTTGTATGGATGGGGGTGTCAATTTGGCTCACGGTTAGATTATTCTGTTTAACATTTAACTGTTCACTCTTACGGACCCAAATTTGGTATAGGTGATTATTGACCGCTATGCAATAAATATTGATGTTTATGACGTCATGATAACGTCATTGTTTCTTGTTATGACGTCATCATTTAGTGACGTTGACTCAAAAATTGATAATTATGCATCTATTTATAGATCGAATATTACTGGTATAGCTAAATTTTTAGAAATTTCTATGAATAATCTATATCTTTAAGCAATAGTATGCCCAAATATGGTCATTTTAAAAATATTAGTAATGTTAGGAGAATTTGTTTATTGATCAAAAATGAGAGGAAATTTCACTGAAATTTTTGGATGAATTTGGGGATATTTTCGGTTGCAATACATATATAATTGAAGGTTTTAGTGTGTTTTATGTGTAAATAGGTCTCTTTATGTCTCTGAATAGTAATTTGTCTCGCTATACATCTCTAAATAATGCAAGTTTGCATATTTCACTCCTCCATAATTCTGGTCTGTAAAATCAAATATCTGGTCTGCAAATTAGCATTTCTGGTCTGTAAATTACCCCATAATGACAAGAATCCGAATTAGTGTCAACACAGTCTCAATAGACAGAATTATCAGCCATATTAGTTCAATAACAAGAAAGATAATGAAAAGTCAATTTTTAAAATTCTTACGCCCTTGTCACAAGATATTGTCACCTGGGAAAATAGGGCTTGATCAATTTTTTTTGCAATTTTCCGAAAGCTAAGTAAATTTTAGGAAAAGTCACAGAATAACAGCTAGTTTGCAACAACCAATCAAAAGTTATTTAAAATCGAAATTGCCGTGGGCCAATTTGACCTCCTCCCAAGTGGAATAGGGTTAAACAATGAAACCTACTTATTTTCATTTCATTTTCAGATTGATAAAATAATACGGATACATTGACGAACCTCATAAAATATAAAATTGATGACATGCATGGCGTCATGATGACATTTTTCTGAGCTTTACAGCACCTAAAAACATATTATTAGACAACACACAACAATTTCAATCACGCTCATAGTTAAAACTCGTAATACGTATTTGCAAAATTTTTACTGGAAATTTTGATATTCCTTGGGACATTTACTGTTAAATAGAGAATATTTCACAAAGATTGCATTTTGTGACACTTACTGTGGATGTTGCGACAGTTACTGGCGTTTGCGGCAATTACTGCCGATTACGACATTACACTAGTTCTCCCTAGTGATGCTCCTACTAAATTCTGTCTCTGAATTTATCAGGCTTCGAAATTCACAGCATGTTATCTTGTTTTCCTTACGTTCCTTATTGCTGACAAAAAGTAATTCAGAATTGGTGAAGTAAAAAGGTATTTAAAGAGATTTTATTCCAAAAATTAAAGAAAAAGACATTGAAAATCAAAGAGTTTTGCAGAAATCTGCTGGCTTCAGCAATTTTGATGAGTAAGAATTTTTGATATTTTTCCGGAATTTATAGTAACAATATGTATGGATTTTTTAAGTTAGTTTTACCCTTCCCCGTGTTTTTAAGCTTGTGTGATGAAGCGACGCTGATTACTTAAATTGCCAAGATAATCACTAACCAAGGAAACAAAGCAGATTTCAAATTATTGGTTTTAGAATAAAAGCTATTCCAACGAATACAAATCATGCCTTAGTTTCGACTTATCATGTCAGATGTGAAAAATTGGACTGTAAATTTGAATGGGAATTTATGGGATCGCTATGATTTTGAGAGATTCATTTGTTAATCACATCTTACGAAATTTCATGATATAGATTTTTTTCTATTTCTTCTCTATCCTTGAATGTGAAACAAGGGGATTTCTCTGTTGATGTAACAGATTGGCCGAATTATTAATTTTGCAATAATATATGTATGTTTTTATGTGAATTATACTTTTGCAGCTAAATGATATGTACGATTACCACTTTACATTAGAAACAGAACAATACTGGTACCATTTTTACAAACACGTATAGTATAATAGATTTTAATGCCTTATCTATCTCTCCTTTTCATGTATCTATTGGCTGACTGCTGTTTTCATTCGCGGACAAGAAATTGCTGTCGTCAAATACTTCTTCCAGTCTGAATACAGCTTTTTTCAGTCGGCGTCTACTATATCGAGTCAGCGACAGTATCTCTGGAAATATGTAGTCGGCAAGCGATAAAAAGGATCAATAAACATGTTACCTATGGGCCACCGCAGACAATGCAAAATCATTGAGTCATTTTCGTTATTCAGATATGATTCAGCTAGCTTGCAAATTTTATGCAGTTTATTGTTATCACACACGCATGATGCCATACTTCAGGCTTGGTGGCAAAACATATATATAAGTTCCATCCTGACACTATATAGCTATGGTGGGAATAATAGCACTTATCCAAACATATAGTTACAACACCCTTCGCAACAACCCCAGTCGCACAATAAATAATGTAGTAGCTAGCTAGCAACACTAGTTACATACAAATACATAGCTAGCTAGCTATACACGAAACAGATATCATATAACATCTTCACAGGTTTACCTTTGCTTCGTTGCTGAGATATTAAGATATTCTCTTCACTCAACCAAATCAGAATTGGAATATAAAAAGGGAGAGTAAACGAAAATTAGTATCGATACACGAAATAGCTATATTACGAAATGAAACCAATACATCTAGATCTCATACATGTCCAATAAAAAGCCAATTTACAATTTGAGTCAGATTGTAAACATGTATTACAATCTGTCATAATGGAGATAAAATTTAAATTTCTAAAATTTCATTGGACAAAATATTTTTTTTTAAATAAATTTGATAAATATATAAAAACTTTATCTCCCTAATGTAAGAAATGTAATGTAACGTTGATTCATCATTTGAGTTATTGCTATATTATCCCTATAGTGACAAATTGCATAGCTTGATTACAAATTAAGTCAATTTGTAAAAAGGTTTTATGCTGGACATTACTCCTAGATCTTTGCGAGTAGGCTCGTGCCTACTAGGCCTACCCTGGGATCCGACCCTGACATTTACAATCAGATCGATTGCATCTGCATTTATTCGTATTGGTAATACTATTTATTCGTTTATAAAACTCGCCTCCATCTTCATACTTTGCAGAAAATTTCACTCAACCTCCCACAAGGAACCTGGCATATGATGCAGTAACTTTTGTTAAATGTGGGATTTCGCGATTTAAAGTTTCAATTGTAAGACGCTCGGGCATTCTTTGAATATGGGCAGGACTGTTTGATTATGTGGCCTTTTCAAAAAATTTATTTGCACTATCACGCATAATTTTTCCGAAACTCACGATAAGTTGACCTGTGATAAGAACTGTTCTTTTCAACTTTTCAACGGTAAAGAGAATAGACAATTCTTTGATTCTGAGAACAAAGACTTGAATGTCGCCGTAATGGTGTCGTTCCCCAGTAATTGTCAGAATGCTTTTAATGAGGAGTCCTTTGAGTTTTTGATAGTTAGCTCCTGAAATTTCTATCCTTGGCAGATGATGCATAACTTGTAACCAGTTTCTGTTTTTCGTTATTTGTTGAATTCAATGAGTAAGGGGTTTCCATAGCTTACACTAAGCAATAATGAAGATATCAAAGCTCGTCCAAGTTCTAAACTAGTAATAATTAAAACGAAATGTAAATGGATGCCACAGAATCAGTTCGTAGTTTTAGCATAAATTTGTAATTACAAAACAAGCAATCTCGAAAATATTTCAGTAAAGAGTGAAAATAGGAAAAAGGACAGTTTCTTTTATGAACACTTTTCATGTCATGGTCTAAAGTCACATAATAACTAGAAAGTACTTGCATTTTAACAATTACGGAGTTTAGATTTGAGAAGCATATAAATCTTTTGGATCATGTCCTGGAAATTTACTGAACTTGTTGCCTGTCCGGTGTATACTTACTAATTTTTGATTTTTATATGCTTTCAATCACAGTCATATCCATATGACGCTAGACCAATTTCGTTGAACTTTGCTTGGTGGAACTTCAGCGAAGCGGTCAAAAAAGTAGGCTATATTTCACGCATGTTCATAGAGCAATGCAAACCTATTCGGGGCCAAGATAAAGACGGATAATCAATGGCTCTCAAACTCCAACAGAGAAGTATCAACTTATTTTTAGCGTAAAATGAAGATGGAGATGCTGTGTATCAAAACAAACCGTCCAAGCTAAACTAGCAGTAGTTTACACTAGATGACCACGACTTTGATGCTACGATGAAATCTTTGCACAGGTTTCCGCCCCTGCTTAAAAATAGGCAAAGTTCTCGGAATGTATTTACTTGATTAGAAATATTCAATATTTCGCGGATTAAAGTAGCCTTCCTAGTTAAACCGCTTACGTTGCACTTCGCGGGTCGTTAGCGAAGCGGTCTATTAGGTAGGCTAGGATTAAAGATGTTCCGAAATGATGCCTTATCATTTCATCGTACCAACTCAATAAAAAGCTAATGTTGTATTGTTTTCTTAATAACCGAGTTTTTATCTCAAAATATTTTTATATAAACATTAGTCCATACCATACTATATTAATTAATTAATCTACCTCAATAAGTTTCATCTCAGATGAAGTGTTATTGTGCATACTTTGTATGCTCAATAACATTTCATCTGAATTAAAACTCATATTGAGTACATCAAAAATGGGTGATTTCTATTATTAATATGACAATATTGGAACCAAAGACATTTGAAATGGTCAAAGGTTTTGATTATATTGTGTTTGTAATTTCTATTAATAACATTCCATTTTAATGAGTGTTAAAAAACAGTATGATGGAGCGTAAAATTAAATTTTGATTTAATTGTGAACCCCGGTTTCCTTAAATATTTAAATATTTTAATAAAGTTATACATATGTTTTTTATTTTGTACGCTATGGAGAGAGATATGTTTAGCACCTTCGGTATGCGCTAACAAAATGTCAACACTGAGTGCAGTGTTTTTTTCTCGTTAAAGTTACTAGTAAAGATGAATATGAAAACTTAAGAACTTTCCAACAACATGAAGGTATGTACGGTATATTTATTGAAAATTGGAACTTCGATGATGTGTTTTAAGACCGTATGCACCTTATGAAAAAACAGCTGATTTCAGCCCATATTTGACTGTTTTTGGACTGTAAAAAGTTTTCTACTGCATCCTTTGGCTCAATGATTTGCAAGTCTCCTCTCTGGACAACTAGTTAGAGAATGTTCCTTAATTCTTTATAGTATTAACCTTTAAAACATGTTAAATGAGAGAAAGAAATTTTACTGAAATTCATGGAGTAAGGCAAGTAATTGCAAGTTGTAGCTATAACAAGTGTATTGACACACAATATGTTGTTGCAAACAAATAGGAAACATGAAAGTAGAACCACTCAATCCACGAATTGTAAAATTTTCTTCAGCGCGTGGGGAAGAAAATCCTCTGGCCTGATAAATCCGATTAAGCGACCAGCGTTGTGCGAGGTGTACATAGAATAAATATTACGTATAGAACTACCTTGGACACTGAACGGAGTTGACTGGTACATGAAACGCGAAACTGAAACCAAATTTAGCTTACGTTGTAATACCTTACCACAGTAGAATTTTTCATAAAAATAAAATGTCCTGTAGGCTAGCACCAAAAGTTTCCGCAGAAGAAATGACAAAAGCCAAAAACAAGCAATACGCTCCGCGATTGAAATAGCAAATATCAATTATAAAATATAAACTTACTGTAATGCGCGGTAATGTGCGGAAAAGTGAAATCAAACCAACAATGAAAGCAATTGTTGTAAATTATTTTGTAGTTTTTTTATTGTCCTTTGTAAATAGATATGTTAACAGTTATTTCGAATCCTACACATAGCAATGTCGAATTTTTAGATTCGATCACGAGGCACAATAATAATAATTGATATTATGCAGACCCCGTTACAACATAGAGACGAGCACATTATCACAAATTTATTCTACGTTTAGTCATTGGTCCATTTGATTCCTTATTTTGCAGACTAATTATCATAACCATGGCAGCTGCAACAACCAAACATTGACCAGTTGATTATATATATTGTTTTTGCTTCCATACAAGATTACAATTTTAGTGTGTATGAAGTGTGTAAGATTGGAAACTGGTCTGTATAATATACACTTCACACGTGATCTGATTCAAACACTCTGTCAATTGGTTATAAGTGTTTATTAGTACAATCTGTCAAAGTTTCATAACATACTGATGATAAGAACTTGATTTAAAGCGATTTCATTTTTGATCTGGCCTATAAAATACACACATGCACAGGAAAAAATTGAAAGAGCTTAAACATAAATTTATGCTTCTAAGAAGTGGATCCGACGGATGTACAATCTTTTCCACAATTAGCTCGTGTAAATTAGGACTATGTAGCTATACCCATACAAACTTTAAAAAAATAATGTACGGACGTTGGATTCACTACGATAATAAAAAAGTTAGGAATTTGTGCCAAGAGGTTTCTTTGAATATGCACTAGGGTATAGAGACCATGGTGTACGTAATGAACAATGCGACATACCAGTCTGTTCTTCTGGCTACGAGCTAACGTTTGGATTTTTTTTGAAGAATTTTGGAATATAAGTTATGGATTTTATTGTCAAATATGTCAAAACGGTTACTTTCAAAGTTTTATTGGAAACTACTCTTGTCAAGAGTGTCCTGTAGGATATCTGTCTTATGAAGGACAAACGAAATGTTAAGATCCTATAACTATATACATCCAGAACTAGTTAGTCTAGATGGTTTTATCGCATTTCTACTCAATATGTTTTTATTATTTTTTGTTTTATTCACTATGATTATATTCGTCTACCACAGAAATTCACCTGCAATTCGTGCATCAAACATTGTTCTCTCGCTTGTTCAGCTTATTACAGAAATGTTA
>JAUCNQ010131785.1:0-17648 GCA_032352715.1 Bougainvillia muscus | reverse complement strand
ATTTTAGTCAAGATCAATGCTATTTGGGTGAAAACTTTGTTCCGAGGTACAAAACCCAGATTGACGTAGTGACGACGCTCCTATTACGACGCAATGTTGTAAGGAAGTCTTTATGACGTCCTCTGTGAAATGTTATTCTCTGGATTTTCTCATTCTAATAAGATACTAGTATTTATGTTATATTCATTTACTCGAACGTCGACTAAACTCCGATTTGCTTATTCCAGTATTAAATCCAACTTTATTATCAATCATAGCAGATGATACTAGCAGATTAAGCTAATTCATGTCTAATTTAGTTTTGAACAACGTGGCCATGGAATATAGATACTGAACGCGTATGTAAATCCTTGTAATCAAGTGTCATCACCTTCAGTTCTTTATCAAGTGTTTTGTGATAAGGAATTGCAGGTTATGCTAATGAAGAACATACTTTTTCACGCTGTGGTAGCTACATGATTTTTTGACACTCGGTGATAATATTAGTTGGAAGAATGTTATTTCTGTTGAGAAGAAAATTTTATATCTGATATAAAAATATCTTTTTAAATCACTCCTGTCCCCTTATCTATACTGCATGAAAATCGGGATAATCTGTTTCGGATTATATAAGACTATTTGACTTTTAGAGAAAATCTGCCAAATAATCATATACAGATTATTTCCTAAAGTCAAATAATTATATCTAGTCCGAATCGGATTATCCTGATTTTCGTGCAGTGTCATTATTAGTAACAGTTCATCAGTATCCGTTAACAATTATATTAAACAACCAAAAGTAATTTTTAGTATTACTCTAAATTTTTAATACTTTTTAAAAGTTAATATTGTTTTTTTCAGTTTATCTTGTAAAAATTGTGAGAGAATTGTTCTTCAACAATAAATATACGGTAAGACTTCCAGTGGCGGACTCAGCCCTAGTCAGGATAGCACGATAAAGAACTAAACGTTTTAATTCTTAATAGTTTTTGTATGATAGTGGGTCTTTTAAAGACCCATTATCATACAAAAACAATTAAAAATTAATGAGTTTGAGCATGCTTTTAATCTCAATTCTATTGCTTTGACTAGGTAAAAGCATGTTGTGAGTCCGCTTCTGACTTCCCTTTTATGAAAATCGGAATAACCTGGCTCAGATTTCATGCGATCGCCTGACAATTACCTCATTCAGTGCAGTAAAAACGCCGTGATTATTAGTCAATTTTGATTTCTGTAACTTTTCCAAGTAGACCTACTACTTTTACAAGTAGGCAAGTAGGCCCTGGTTCGGATATTTTTGGTCATAATATATTGTCAAATTATGTTATAGCAACTAAACTAACCTTTTTTTTGCATCTCAGAAATGCCTCTAAAATTATAAAAATACAAATAGGAATAAATTCTGTTAAACTCCTAAGCAGAGATTTAATTTAACTTAAAATTCAAAAGAAATTTTGTAATAGATATAAACTAAAAGTCACAAGATTTCAGCACGTTAGCTCAAAAAGGTCTGGAGATATTAAAACAATGCGGAGAGGGGGAGGGGGCATGCTAAATAGGTTTAACCCTATTCAGACTGGCATTTTTAAGCTCGCTCTTAGTGTTTTTGCAGACAACCATGTTATAGCAATTGGGAATTGTATCTAACTCATTTATTGCACCTTGATGACATCAGGGAATGTTTGACATGTTAGGAGAAGTTTGCCTATAATTAGATATAATGACTTGTCCGTTTTTTTATAATCTGGTTTGCAAAATGTTAATATCCTGTCTTCAAAATGTTCGCCTAGAACTATAAATTTTAGGAAAGAAAAGTAACATTACGTCATGACTTTACCAGAAACCAAATACAGCATAAAAAGCAAAAATAACCGCATAACCAATCAGAATGATAGAAAAAGTCTTAGTAGAGTTAAACATCTACATTTTTTGCTTGAAAATTGCCAAAAAGTCTCCATTCCTGCAGTTTGATCGATTAAAGGAGAAATTTCCAAGATCCGTTCTTTCTCACTTTTCTACTTGTCTGGAAAATTTTGGGAAAACTTGTCATTTTACGGAGTCTGATCTGATTCAAAAAGCACAATCTTTTGCAGAGCTTAAACCGAAAACAGATCTACAAAATATTCATTCAAACTGATTTTATATCAGCTTTTCTCACTCTACGAAAACTTTGACATAACGTCATCAAAATACGAATGACGTATGGCCTATTTGCTCCCCCCCCCCTCCCCCTTCCTGGTGAACACGAAAAGTCCGGTAAAGTTAGGGTTAAAATATACTCTGAATTGAGGTGGTAAGACATGGAGCTCATAATCGAAGTGTCTCAGTTCAAATTCAGGGGATAAGGAATTACTGCGGTAAGTTTTTTACTCTGTGGACATTGTCCTCTTTTAGGGTTGGCCGTGGGGTGTTAAACCTCAGAGACAGATTAATAACTTGAGAGAGAATGATGTAATCTCTCTCGTAGTAGTGGCTAGCGGTGGAATGGAGCAGTAGTAGCGGTCATATTCGATGCTTCGAGCCTGACGCTTACTTATCAGAATATACAAAAAGAAGACATTTTCAATTAAATCGACCAACCTGTTACACATTAATTTGAATGCCTGAGATGCAAATATATATGGTTTTTACAAACGGGCAAACTTTAAAAACGAATTAAGTACCGCACTCGAATAAGCGCTCCCTCAACGCAATTAAGGTTGAATTCCACATTATGACGGGGGTATTAGTAGCCCTATGATATTATAGTTAAAATCGATAGAAAATCATAAAACAAAATTTTTGACACAATTTTTAATTTCTGATATGACGCAATTCTTCAGTTATTAGCCTGCAAATATCTTGAGACAAGGGTAATGTGGCATTTTTATTGCCCATTTAAATGATTTTGACAACTAACATGTTGTTGATTTTGTCACCAATTGTGCTCCAAGATTAAAAGAACACATTCAATAAAATTTGAACAAAATCCTAATACTTAAAGTCTCAATACACGAAAAACCAACAACCAAAGGGTTAAGGTGCTTTTGACCTATAACTTCGCGCGCTTAACTTTTCTTAACAAAAAGTTTGAATGCAGTCAAATAATAATTTTTTCTACTCTACTTTTTAAAGCTGCCGCAATTAAGGGTGCACCTTGTTTGTAAATATATTTTTCAAACAGATTACTGAAGTACTGTTTATCCCCGGTTTTGATACAAATGGCCGTATTCCCAGTAGTTATTATTGAAAAATCAAAAACGAGGCATTTTATAACATCAAATTTCATTTGGAATCCGAAAAAATCACCTGCATTTATCAAATATGAAAAACAATGGCGCGAAATATTAATGCAGCCTTAATTGACTTAACAGCCTTTTAAAAAATAGGCACCACAGTTTTCATTCCAGTAATTCCGGTATTTTCTGACGCTCTGACCTACTAGGCAAGATCTACTACCAAAGTTTATAATATAGGCTACCCATATTCGATTTACTTTTGAACAATGGCGACGCTCAGAAGAGCATTAAATACTTCAGGGCCTTCATCGTGGTCCCTCCTGGAAATAAGTATCTCGAACTTTCAGAGTTTGACCACGTTAAACATAATCTTCACTCACCCTCACTCACTCACACCATGAAAGTAGTATATCTCCCTGACATTTCATAAATATTGTATTTCTTAAAGGTATGATGTATCATATAGTAATTGGTTGGATATTTGGATTATATATTGAACCGATGAGGACAATTACAGTTTCAGGTATACTTAGTAATAATAAGCTGCAGTGACTGATTTAGATCTAGTCAGAGCATCAAGTCGGAGAATAAGGCTAAGGAACGGTCTCAAAAATTCGCTTTATAAATTCGCTTCATTGCTGTCAATTTTCATCTCAGATGAATTGTTATTGTGCATACTTTGTATCATGTTAGGCTCAAAATAAGACACAAATAAGCACCAACCAGCATCAGTAGAAATTCACTGGTGCGTTTAAAACAAAGCATGTATTTTATTGTAATGGATCCTATAAGACCCATCAGTTATGATAATCTGGCTACGGCTGACCTCCTAACTCATTGTTACAATCCGTCCTGTATTATAGTTCCAACTTTTACCGCAACACGTGATCCAATCGATTCTGACATCGCAGTTGGTAATGTTGTCAATTATATTATACAAGTTGACAATATATATTGGACTGACAAAAAGAAATTAATTCATTCTGCAGGAACAGATATAACTAACAATCAAGCAGGTAATATGTAATATGTGATATCGTTTAATGCTTTTCAACAAGTTGTATGACAAAATCTATAAATCCATATTTTTTTTATTTAATGAATTTTGAATACACCATTGGAACAGAGAATGTAATTGCCAAATTTGAATATAGAAGCTTGAAAATAGTATGAAAGTGCCTCAGAGAAGTGTAAAATCATTACAATTTCTTAAAATTTTATTTAATTTTACACTTTATCGAAGATACTACTGTTAGATCCGACCCTAATTTGTCTATATTCTTACACGCTATTAACTGTTATTTAAAGAGGCGGTTTCAGAACATTTCATTAGGTGAAAAATCATGTTATCCAATAGGTCAACCTGCTGATATCTGCAAATATGCCCCGCTCCCATATAAAAAAATAGGTTGTCGTAGGAGCTCATGTAAAATAAGATTAATATGTTTTTCATTTAAATTCTAAAAGTTGCCTGCCCAAATGATTAATACGTTTTGTTTTCAAAATTGTACCGGCTTGGATTCTTAAAATCTTAATTTCTTGAATTAAAAATAAGACACCCGTAGTTCCTTTATGCCCCCCCCCCCCCCTCCGTTTTTTTTATAACTTTTGAAATAATTACTGAATTGTCTTGAAACTTTGTAACTGTTAGGTATGTATCTGTTTTGCATCTTCTGAGAAATGAAAATACTGAAATATTGTGAAGCCTGTATTTTCTTAGGTACAAGTCATTTTGAGATGAAACTTTGCACAATTGTTAATTATTACAAGAAATTTACGAAAATGTCGGAATTTTTCTAGAAAACCGGAAAAATTTCCGATTTCGACCGGAAATTCCGGAAAATTTTCCGGATCAAATTCCGACGGCGAACAATCCGTTATTCCGGCATCTTTTTGCCAGAAATGCTTTTGGACGTTATTTTAGACACTTATCCTTACTTCCACATCAGTGATGTGAAAGAAATGTCTTGAAAAAAGCTTTTTAGCTAATGTAAATCTGGATTGGTATTTTTGCGATATTAACTGGGAAGGGGGGGGGGGGGAAGAAGTGCAATATAACTTTGCACAATTGTTAATTTTTGTAAGAGATTTCCGAATATGATGTTAGATTACCGGAAAAAGAGGAAAATTTTACATTTTCTCAAAAAAATCTGAAACAATTTCCGGAGTCGATTCCGATCGAGAAAATGCACTATGATCCCAGCTTTTTACTCAAAATGCAATTTGATGTTCTTTAGGACCTTTATGTTGACTTTTAATATTGCTATTTGACACAAAAAGGTTTTAACCACCTTTAACCCTATTTATACCGGGCTTTTTGGGTCTCAAATAAACCGGGGGAGGGGTACAAAGTACCACAACCTCAAAATATGTGTTAATGTTATACTTACCTCATAAAACTTGGCACAGTGTTACAACACCATAAGCACGACAATTTGACGTCGTCGTTTTAATTATGACATCATTTTGTCGGCGATGACGTCATAATTTGTGTTTTTCCCCGGAATTTCGATGATTTTTCCAAATTAACGCCCATAAAGCAAACAGAAGTAATCAGCAGTTAAAGTATGACTGTTTGCCATGAATTAGGTGTAATATACTCAAAAATAATCTGATTAAGTCTTTCTTGGTCGATATAAAACGACTTATAATAAATAATTATTTGAGGAAACTGGATGAGATAATATTTTCAGAGGGCGTCTGGGCGTTAAAGGGTGCAACTATTTCTAGATTTTTGTCTCGTTATTTTGCCAGTAAATAAATGTTAAAAGTCACCAAAGGGCATCTCTTAATATTGCATAGAACAAAAGGTATGAGCAAAACTTTACGTTTGTGGTACTTTGTAACCCCCCCCCCCCGGTATAATTAGGGTTAAAACTATTTCACCTCCGGTATGGTAAATTAACAATATTAGAGGCTAATTATGACGTCATTTTCCTAAAAATGACGTCATGCCAAATTGACTGACCAGTAATACCTTTTTATATGCTAGGTAACATTTGTGCAAAGTTTCATCAGTTAAGCATTAGGGGATCATGGTTTTCATAGAGGGGAGGCCATTATTCCCACCCCACCCCCCAGCTTTTCAGCGGCAGAAAAAACCCCTAGGTTCATAGGGTTAAGATGTGGACTAAGATGTGGTAAAGATGTGGACTTCAAAAGATTCGTTCATCAACGTCTGTTAACCTTGCACTGCAAAATTTTCTGGAAAGGATTTCCCTTCCCGGAAATCCAGGATTGCGTGTTGGAAAATGGTTTAAACCGTCTAAGACCGAGAACTCCGTATTTAAAAGTGTTCTGGAGTGCATAATTTCCTTTGTTACGTAGTTTTGGGTCGAAACTGAAATATAGTTATTTTACTAAGTTTTTGACGTTTCCTGACGTCATGATAAATATGCTTGGCTCCTTATGTGGTGTTGAACATTCGTGTTAAGTTTTATGTTCTGACGTTGATTGGTTCTAAAGTTTTCGACATAAAGGCCTGCATTCAATAGGGTTTATCCCGCAGTAAATCCAATTTTATCCGAACAGAATTCATTACCAATCAATTTAAAACTGTATCAACCTACTTGATAACTCATCCTTGTTGAAATAACTGACACCTGGACCCTGTTCGTTAAAATAAAACGACTATTGAATATATCTTATTTTTCAGATATGAATATTTATGACGTAATTGTACCCGATTCAACACAAGGGGAAACATCCGCGACACTGTCTCTAAGTGAACCAGTAGAAGATTTTCCACCTGATTTAGATGGTGTTATCGTCATACACGAATACAGTATCGATTCACTATGTACAGATAATACAACAACAAATACTATGACAAGCAGAGCTGTTATGATTGTAAGGGCAGTGGCGGATATAGCCCTAGTCAGAGCATTACGATGGTGTTTAGTTACTGTTAATTCTTAATTATATTATGTATGACGCTGGGTCTTTAGAGACCCAGCGACATACATAATATAATTAATATTAGTGACTTTGAGTACTCCACTTTCTGCTGTGACTAAGTAAAAGCATGTTCTAAATCCGCCTCTGAAGGGCACATCCACAATTTCGTTTCTTAAATCGTGCTATTTCCATCCCCAAAAAAGGTGTAATTGCGCTCACTTTATACTCACAAAGAAACTTCTCTTGTTATGAAACATAGGGGATGTGAGTAGAAAGTACCACAAATCTTGATGCTTTGCATAAATCTTTTGTTCTATTCAATATTAAGATATTCCCTTTGGCGACTTTTAACATGTAACTAAATGCAACATCAGGATGGAAAAGGATCAAAAATATCTGCAAATACTAATTTAAAACTCTTTGTTAATCACTCAGTAAAGATTCAGAAAGTTATTTTTGAATGTATTATTATTTTTCATTATTAGAATTTGTTGTGTCAAACAGTAATTACTTAACATCGATGATGTAATGATGTCATAATTGAAAAGTAGGCTTTAAACATGTCGAGTTGATGACGTTGTACAACTGCGCCAATTTTTTTGATATAAGAGTAACATTAACACATATTTTGAAGGTGTGGTACTTTATAGGCATCCCGGTATAATCAAGACCAAAAAAGCAGACCATGTTTAAGATTTTTAAAGATACCCGTGTCAGATAGGATTAATCTACATCGTGGTGCTTTGAATTGACTTTCGATCCCGAAACCGATTTAAAACTTTCTTGAATTTAATAATTTATTCCAAACACGTGAATCATGAATTAAAAGTACAGTTCTATTCCAGGACCAGCTGTTCGAAAGGGCTTTACACTCTGATTAGCTTAATCAAAATTAGTTTCTGATCAATTCTGATTGGTTAAAGTAAGATTTAATACTAGATTAAGGTAATCAATTTTTAATCCAGTTTCAAAAAACCGAGCCCAGCAATATTATTATCTCTAAATACCTAGATGAAAATCCGCTGTTGAAACTGTTAGATCTTCACACATTATGGAAATAGATAATATGAATCCAATTCGGATTCCGAATATTGAACCATGACATTGAAGGCAGTGTAATTCTACCTTTGATTACGTATCAATACTTAGCATTTAGAGAAAACTTTGTACACGGTTCAGTTGCATGGGCGGACTCAGAACATACTTTTACCTAGTTAAAGCAATAGAATAGAGATTGAAAGCATGCTCAAACTCATAATTCTTAATTGCTTTTATATGATAATGGGTCTTAAAAGACCCATTATCATACAAAAACTATTAAGAATTAACATGTTTAGTTCTTCATTGTGCTGTTCTGACTAGGGCTGGATCCGCCACTGAGTTGTTCAAACGTCAATTAACTATGATTAGCTTAAATCCAGTATAAGTTCTGACTTTATAGCCAACCAAAATTTATTTCTTATCAATTCTTAAAAGTGTTTAAACGGAGGAAGGGGGTGTATGAGGGGGAAGGGGGGTGTTACAAAGAACTTTTGCTCATAACGTTTGTTCTTTACATTATCAACCTTATTCCTGATGGGCGATTTTCACAACTCCTTCCTGATGGGGGGGGGGGAGGGGAGGCACAAAAGCCTCCCTTATCTAACTAACTTCTGTTCTATACGTCCATATCACATGAAACTTCTCACAGATGTTCTACAAACACTTAAAAGGACTTATATATAAAATTGATGACTTCAGCATTGTCTACTTTGCTGACGTCAGCATTTTCGTATAGTATGGTCTGCATTTTCAATGATTTTCGCAAAAATCAGTTTTAGCCCTGTAGCTTTTAGCGCATGCGAATTTTTTCAATTTGCTTTGATTTTCTAAAAGGTACCTAGCCGGGCTTTCATAAATAAGCTTTCAGAATTGGTTTATTTTCACTCCTTTATGTAGTAAAATTCGCCTAAAAAAATAAAATATTCTAATCTTTCGCTACCCCGGTCAAAAACGGGTCTCATGGACTCCCTGGAAAAAATTGTGTTCATTTTTTTTTTTTGCTATCCGATAGCTAATAGAAAAATAATTAAAGTATTAAAATTTCAGCTAATTAGATAAAGGCAATCAAAAGATATTAAAAAACTTTTTTTTTTGGGTGGGGGGGGGGGAGAGGCATATTTGCTCCCCCTGAGGAAAAGTATTAAGAAATGCTCTTCGGTGACTTTTAATGTTTATTTCTCGGCAACCTAAAGATAAAAAAAAGACGTCCCCTCTATTTTTCCTCAAAAAATCAATTCGAAACCATTGTTAATCAATCAATATAGACTAAGTAAGGCTATTTTTCAACGTATTACACATATTTTATGTCAAACAGTAATAATTTTAGTAATCAGTGCTTCTGTTTCCTCCATGGGCGTTAAATTGAGAAAAAACATCGAAATTCCTGGGAAAAATTTAAATTTATCGCCGACACGATGACGTCATAATTGAAACGACGACGTCAAATGTCCGACTTGTGATGTTGAAAAAATTCCGTTACTAATAGGGTTAATGGTTAAAATAAAATTTCATACCATATCAAGCTAATCCATATCTAATCCACCTTCGAGCAACTGCAACCAGAATACTTAACCTAAGTGTCCACATTCCTATGTAGTGAACATTTTGAAGAAAATATATTTTATAACGTAAACACTACATTAAAAAGACTTATGTTATTCTCTAACGATTTCATCCAACAGCCTTGCTGAAATCTGAAGTCTTCCTTCTGTTATTGGACAATAATAACATATTTTGTTTCTATTTTAATTGAGAGGCAATCATTTTATTTGTCAACAACATCGTAAATTTTATTTTAGATGGGTGACAATCCTGCCTTGGATAATGGTAACTTAACCCATCCTTGGATATCTGTTGAAGTCGAAAATGAATTTATCTTTATTTTTGAAGACAAATTAACTAAACATAATAATCCAAGTCAGAAATGTGATGTCTCTGTTACCATGAATCACGAAGAACCTGAACATGAATTTGCAATTCTGAAATTACCAGGGTAAGTAAGTATACATTAGGGACCATGCATGCATGTGAAATGACATTTCTTCTGAATGGGAATCGATACGAATTTCATATGAAATGTGTTGACGTTCCCAACACATATTAATCAAAATATTTAGTTCTTACAGCTGAAGTAAGAGGCGGACTCAGGACAGGCTTTTACCTAGTCCCATCACTGAAACCATGATCCCCTTATTCCAAATTGACGAAACTTTGCGTCAATGTTACCTAGCATATAAAATGGGATTTGGTACAATCAAATTCGGCATGACGTCCTTTTTCGGCTCACGACAACATAATTAGCCTCTAATGTTGTTAATTTACAATACCGGAGGTAAAATAGTTTTAAAACTGTTTAAAACGTTTTTGTATCAAATAACTGTATCGAAAGTCAAGATAAAGGTCTTAAATAACATCCGAATGCATTTTTGGTCAAAAAGATGGCGTCATAGTGGATTTTTCCTGGACGGAATCGACTCCAGAAATTGTTCCGGATTTATTTCCGGAAAATGGAAAATTTTCCCGTTTTTCGGAAATCTGGAATCGTTTTCGGAAATCTCTTGTATAAATTAACAGTTGTGCAAAGTTTCATCCCAAAGTGATAAGTAACAAAGGAAATACACACTTCTCAATATTTCAGTATTTTCATTAGGAAATATGGGAAATTTGATAGATGGTTCTGATGAATGGCCTATATCTTTTGAAGTAGGCACTCTGAACAATTGAAAGTTTGTAACCAGTTGCAAAATAAATTTATACTAACAATGGCGAAGTTTTATAGCTGTTCAGCAATTATTTCGAAAGTTAATAAACACTTTTAACATATATTAAATTGCTAATAATTCAAACTTTTAATTCCTCGTTATTTATGCTCTAACTTAGACCGGTTCCTCCATTGAAATTTATGTCTCTTCTTAGCATACGTTTAGTAATTAGGAATTGACAATTTCAATTCAATAAGTGCCGGAGAAGTAAGTGATTACTAATCAATGTTTGATTTCCACTACAGAAGTAGCAGCAATCAAACAATGATTGGTAACCACAGTGGCTTGCGGCAATAAATGTGCTAATTCACCAATAAGATACATTTGAGACCATTGCTAAACCGTATTTACTGGAATCTGCGCGCGAGCCGCTAATTTAAATCTCGGATCTCGCGGGCTCTCATAAAATTATTTTTTAGTAAAAGCTTCAAAATAATTTAAACATCTGCAATATAACTTCAGTTGAAAAGGAGATATGAAATAATTAAAGAAAAGCAAATCTTTTTGCGAATGGATTTACACCCGTCTTAAAATGCGCTTCATTTTGATTTCAGATGAAGTGTTAATGTGCATACATAGTATGCACAATAACACTTCATCTGATGAAAATTAATAGATATTAAGGGAATTGTAAAGCGATTTAATGCGAATTTTTGAGACGAACCCTTAGTTAATAAAAACATATTATTTTTACTGTATAGCCTAATTTCCAAGTTAGAAAATTTTCTGTGCACTATTTTTTTGAATGGGAAATTCTTTTCCGAAATAGGGGGACACTCATCCCAGAGGAGCGCTCATAAAAAGAAGGCGCTCATTCAAGAGGGAGAATGGGCGTGTTAATTATAGTAGGTATTTCTTAAACTATTAAAAGTTAAATAGTTTTTTTCTTTATTTTATCGATTTGAGTAGGCGAGAGCATGTTCTGGAGCAGCCTAAGTTATACATGTATTATAGGCAATTAGGACTGAGAATCTCTGTGGCGGATCAAACCCTAGTCAGATAGCATCACGATGGAGAATAAAAAGTTTTAATTCTTAAAAGCATTATAAATGATAATCGGTCTTACGAGATCCGCAATGATACATAAAGCAATTAAAAATAATGACTTGGAGTCTCCATATTAGTGATGTGACTAAACAGAAGCATGTTCTGAATCCACCTCTATTATAGGCATTTAGGACTTACTAAAATGGCTATCAATGTTCAAAATCAACGATTGAATGATATAACAGTAACATATAGACTTCAACATGGTAGTGAAATAGATTCTTCTACTGCTGACCACTATTGTTGGTTATATTTTACAAATGAATTTCAAACACAACCGGATGGTCTTCTTGAATCAGGAAAAAAGAACTATAAAGATCTTACAATGACATGTAAAGTAAGTTTCAACCCTTCAGTGGCGGATCCAGCCATAGTCAGAGCATTACCATGGAGCTCAATTATTGTTAATTCTTAATAACTTTATGTATGGCAATGGGTGTTTAGAGACTTATTGTCATTTATAAAGTAATTAAAATTAACGATTTTGAGTATCCTCAGTGTAGTTAAGACTGCGTGCTAGTCCCTGCATGGCGAATACGCAGTTACAACAGTATATTTCTATAGTTTCCCAAAGATTTTGAGTTAACATTATGGAAAACATATGGTCCGGTCGTCCAACAATTTCTCCGAAGCGAGAAAAGGCTATTTTGTAAAAACCAGGGGTAAAGATTTTTATGTTAATCAAATAATTCGCAATGCTTTGCTATAGTTGGACGACCGAACCACACAAATTTCAAAATGACAATCGAAAACACAATTTTTGGAATTATTTTTATTTTCAAAATCATTTTAGCTGCCACGCAAGACCATATGCGAAATTTTTTTAACCCCCCTAATTTCAGTTTTCCTCTATTTTCTGGGCGTTTTTAGGCGGAACATGTTCGTAAATTGTAAAAAATCTCGTAGATTAGTTGCTTTTATAATATTGCATAAAAAGCAAAAGCTACTAATCATCCTTTATAAATTGTGAAAACAGCCTTAAATACATCGAGTCCTTCTTACTGCTGTGACTAAGTAAAAGCGTAATTTATTGACGACCAGATGGAGATGCAGTATAAAACGGCATGTAAAATGCCTTGACTTAAAGTGTTTTTCATTGCATGTTCTAGGTTGGTGTAGCTTTTCATATTTTTCATATTTCGTGAAAGGTGGTTGCGGACCAATAAACGTTTTGCAAGAAAGAAACATTATTTTTGTTTTTTCTGGACGAATTTCGATTAAGTTTTTGCTGACCAGTGACTAATTTGTTAAATGATTTGATGCATTTGCATAAATGCTTCAAGGAATGACTCCACAATGCCAAAAGGTGTATTATTATCAGCTAACATCTCTGTCTCAACAGCCGGAACATTGTCCGTTAAATCCTTTGCATGTAGGGAGTACCTTCTTGGTCAAAAGAGAGTACCTTGAGGAACTCCACATTCAAAGTTTTTAATCTCCGACTATTTACCATTTACAACTGTGTACTGTTTCCTGCCATTGAAAACCGAAATGAAAAAAAGCTTAAAATCAAAGCTGAAATGAAAATAAAATTTTGAGAAGTTCATCAAAGTGTACATTTATAGTCTAAAAGCTGCTAAAATCGGGATATTCAGTTTTGGATTACATACTTGACATTTGTCGTTTAGAGAAAAACTGCGTATGATTGTATGGCATGTAGGGAAAACAGGTTCAACATTTTTACTAAATGTTAGATGTGTATGTTATCCGAAATAGATAATCCCGATTTTGATGAAGTTAACATATAATAATATAATATATCATAGTCAGATCTAAAACATTCAACCCCTCCTGATTTATGTGAAAACCATTTTTCATTTGTTCATTGACCTAGAACTTTTAACAACAGACTTTGCAGCATCTGAAAAATCATCTATCTATGTTTGTATTTCTTGATTGTTGATTTAGCTTAACTTCTAAATGTTTCTAACTGAAACAATAGATTTTGTTTTATCCAATCAAAGAGTTTTTTATACGTTTAGCATCGTACGTTCAATCATGCCAATATTATGTGTCAATACAGGCAAATATATATACCATGTAATGGCGGATACAGCCTTAGTCGGAACGACACGATGGAGTATAATTACTTTTAATTCTTAATAACATTATGTATGATGCTGGGTCTTTAGAGACCCCGCGTCATACATAAAGTTATTAAGAATTAAAAGTAATTATACTCCATCGTGCATTTGTGTTTATTGAATTTGAATCTCTATTAGATGGCTGTGACTAGGTAAAAGCATGTTCTTAGTCTGCCTCCACCATGTTACATTGATAACGTCATAATTTAGGCTTTCACGTTCACTTTTCAACCAACAAAATTGCGGCGTGTGACAGGAAACTATGTTGAATATTATTCTGGCGGAGTTTTAATTTGTACAACTTATTCCTTTAAAAGGTAAGTAACACTCGCCTCAACCCTTCTGGGTTTTCAGTAGCAAAAAAAGCCTCATACTAGCAGGGTATCAGCGTTATTGGGATGGTTATTGGCATTATTTAAAAGTTTTCTTGATTTTTTCTTTTAGATAAGGTATTTTGATCCATCAAGAGTATATAGAGGAATAATATCTTCTTTTTATCTACCATCTAATGAAGAAATATATTCTGTACATCAACCAACAAAAACACACTATGTTACTGATATCTCCTATTGTCCATACACAGTTTGTAATGAAACATATAGAATGGAACATGTTACTAAGATACAACAGAAAACTTTACGTCGAATGCCATATATTTGTAAGTAAGCACTAGCCTACATTGAAAGTTATTTTATCCATATCCATATCAATATTTTTCGGAATTCTGCAGCCTGTATGATAAAATCTTTGAAGTAAAACATCATTTTTTATGCAGTTGTAGAGTTATTATCACCTCAGTAAATTATTGACTTTACAACATAATCCTGTTAGATTTTCAAAGGAGAAATTACCATTGGAACCACTGTGCACGAAAATCGGGATGGTCCGATTCAGCAGTGGCGGATCTAGCCCTAGTCAGAGTATTGCGATGGTGTATAATTACTGTTAATTCTTAATTTTATTATGTATGACGCTGGGTCTTTAGAGACCCAGCGACATACATAATATAATTAAAATTAATGACTTAGAGTACTTACTGCTGTGTCTAAGTAAAAGCATGCTCTAAATCCGCCTCTGTCCAGATTATATGTAATTATTTGACTTTTACAGATAATCTGTATATGGTTATTTGACATTAAAAGAAAATCTTTTCTAGATTTTTTCTAAATGTCAAATAATCTTATGTAATCCGAAACGGATTATCCTGATTTTCATGCAGCGAACGAATTTATGTTTTCCTTTTATAGCCTTCATTTCATTTTGTAAATAATGCTCCTTATTCCCTTTTCTTTTAACTTAAGAAACCTTTTCTTTTAAATTAAGAAATTATGAATCATCCCAATCTGATCGCAGTGCATCTAATTAATTCACTGCCGAAGCGGATTCAGAACCTGTGTTTACTTTAGTCACAGCCATAAAAGTGAAACTCAATGTCAATCATTTTTAATTGCTTTCTGTATGATAATGGGTCTCTACACAAGGTTATCCATAATTAAAACTTTTACTTCTCCTTCGTGTTTTTCTGACTAAGGCCAGATCCGCCCACTAATCTACATCTAAATATATAATTTTTTCAGTAAAAAGGTTTTTTTGTATTAGATACCATCTCTGTTGTAAAAGGTTAGTCAATTTTGAACATGCAGATCCATAACACTCTGTAACCTGGTCAAAGTAATAAAATGGAGAATGTTATTACTTCTTTAATAGTTTAACAAAAAGTGGTGATCGTTTAAAAGGTTAATGACCATTTGCTAACTGTTAAAATAAATTGTTTTCAGTCTCTTAGCTGGTACACAACGCTAAATTAACATTGTATCAACGTTATTACACCGCTAAACGTTGTAATAACGTTGCTACAACGTTATGTTAGCGTTGTGGGCCGGCTTGGTTAGTGCTTTGCATCTGTTACTGCATGAATGTTAAACTTATTAACCCAGAGTTTGTTCTGACGCTGAAAACCTGGGGTAGAAGCATTTTAGTATTTTCAATTGGAAATGTCAGAAATTTGATAGGTGGTTCTGATCAATGTCCTATAACTTTTTAAATAGGCATCCTGAACAACTGAAACTTCGTCACGAAATGCAAAATAAATTTACATTAACAGTGGTGAAGTTTCAAAACAGCGTAGTAATTACTTAAATCGTTATTCACAATAACTGGGATGGGGCACCATTATGCCATTATGCCCTCCCCTTCATGCTGACCTCAGCAAAATGCACATTGCTGACGCCATCAATTTTATTTTTATATACTCTTAAGTGTGTAAAGAACATCTGTACTAAGTTTCAGGTGATATGGACTTATAAAACAGAAGTTAGATAGCGGGAAAGCATTATTGCCCCCTCCCCTCCCAGCCTTTATAAGTTAGCGAAAAGTCCAGCCTTTATAGGGTTAATGTCAAGTTATGATATATAATCCCTTTTTTCTAGTAAAAAACCAAGCTTTTCGTATTAAATATCGCAAGTCTGGTAAATGTTGGTCATATAACCCGAATAATGATAATAAGTTCATCTCAACATCAGAATGTCGTACCAAATTTAAGTCATATAGAAGTCGTTATTTTAAAATCGCAGATAAACATTTATTTGTTGATAAACACAATTATGTTAAAAGTAATGATTATAGTATTGGATGGTGGTTTATATGGCGTAATTTAATGTGGCGAATGGTATATGTTGATCGTGGAGTACCTATTGTTGAAACAGTTGACGATCCCGTGAATGATGCTGATTCAAAGTTAGAAAATATAAAAGAACATATCAGTTTTGACGATAATCAAAAGATAAATGATATAGCAACAACACATGCAATAAAACTTTTAAAAGGTAAACATCAATTAATTTTGATTATGAAACGGCCGTTTCAGAAAATTGTCTAACCTAGCCATATTAGTTATATGGTTATACTTTTGAATTGATTGTATCCAGATGGTCTCTTAATTCCATCACCAAGCATTGAGATATGAAGAATTAAAACTTATTTTTCTTCACTGTGATGTTCTGACTGGTATTGTTTCTTCCATTGAACTGTTAACTTGTGCTAGCCATTAATTATAAGATGCACTGAACGAAATCCACTTGTATCCAAACTTATTTTTAGTCCGTATACGTCCGTTTTAAGACAGAATGCTAGCATTCTGTCTAAATACCGACGTATACGGATTGAATACAGGATTAGATGGTCTGTATAAAGGTCCGGATTCAGCTGCATTTTGTGCAGTGATGTCTGCCATGAGTTATCAATTTTGTCACATTACGTAGTGATTACAAAACAAAGAAATGGCTCGAATATGACTGTGGAGTATTTAGAACATGCTCACTGCACAAAATGCATTTGTATCCGGACATTTATTCAGTTTGAACAGTCCGGTATTCAGTCCGTATACGTCCGCATTACGACAGAATACTAGCATTCTGTCGTAATACGGACAAATACAGACTAAAAATAAGTTCGGATATAAGTGGATTTTTTGCAGTGGCTTTTACCTAGTTACATCAATAAATGAGGACTTGAAGTATTTAACTTTTAATTGTTTAAGTATGCTCGGAAGCATCCCTCCAGAGGTGTTCTTCAAAATATCTGTTCGGTAAATATGTAACAAATCTCTAAAATATCAAGCA
>JAUCNQ010131674.1:0-17648 GCA_032352715.1 Bougainvillia muscus | reverse complement strand
TTATGTCAAACAGTAACAATTTAGCTGCTCAGTGCTTCTGTTTCCTTCAAAGGCGTTAATTTGAGAAAATCATCAAAATTCCGGGGGAAAACTTAATTATGACGTCATCACCGAACGGATGACGTCATAGTTGAAACGACGAAGTCAGAATGACGGACTTGTGATGTTGTACCACTGTGCTAAGTTTTATGAAGTAAGTATAAGGTTAACACCTTATTTGGGGGTGTGGTACTTTGTACCCCCCCGGTATATTTGAGACCAAAAAAGCCCGGTATTAATAGGGTTAAGTTTGATAAAAGAGATATGGGTCGATGGCTGGAGAATAATAATGGATTGCCTTTTTTAAACACAGGAATGGCAGTTGCAAATTTTAACAAGTGCGGAAAAATACCAGTTGCGAACGACAAGTTTACTAGTTTTGACATTGGGGCACTTAATATGTCAGTATTTTTCTTTAGCAGATCGTTTGGAATGTTGTTAGGTCCAGTTGCTTTGCTAGTTAGAAGGGATCTAAGCAAAGTTAACGTTTCTTCGGAATGTGTTGCTTTTAAAAGCAACGAGTTTACAAGGCGATTTTTAAGAAATTTATCAGATGAGACATTTGGGATTTTTCCGAGAAATAGTTGGGCCAATATCAGCAAAGTAATTATTAAAAATAGATGCAATTTTCTCGGGATCGTCCACCTTTTTACCTTCGTTTAGTAAGGATGTAACTCCTTTACAGTTATTTCTCTTTCCAGATTTTCGAACTATTAGTTTTATTTTTTTCACAGTAATTTCATAATGTGATGATTTAGAAAGTTTTAGTTTAAATTTGACTTCGTTTCGGAACTTTTTAAAATCCTCATGCAGAACAAACTTGGTATTTACGGAAGCAAGTATCTCGTTTATACACGAGATGCCTTATTTCCTTTGGTATCCATGGACTTTTTCTATATCGTACTTCTTTTTTGGAGAATTCTTCAAAGGTGCTTGTTTATCTAATATACTTTCAATTGTTCGAAAAAACATGTTGAAAGCACGATTCACATCACCGTCATTGTTTTGGACAATAGATTCAAGATTTGCATTTCGAAGTGAGTTCGAAAATACATTTCGAAGTGAGTTCGAAAATACTGAAGGATCAAAATGTTTAAAATCTCTTTCAGAAGAGATTATAAGATCATCTCTCACTTTAGCAGATATATCATTTCTTACATAAATACAGATTTAATTTATGTTCACTTACACATATAATGGGAAAATTATAATTAGTTAAAGCTAGAATATTTGCGAAAGTCCTCATAGTGTTTATTTACCGACGCTATGTTTAGGTGCAAAATGCCAAGCGCTGTGTCAGGAATATTTTGTTTCACAAATTCTTCAAGATCGTAGTGCTTTGAAGCAAATTATGGCGCATTTCTGCATCGTTTGTCTCGCTCTCATCAATAATCAGGCTCACGGCATTACAATCAGAAAAGAACTCTTAATCGGATTTGCTACATTTAATCATTACGTCATCGGAAATGTCTGGAAACGAATCATTTTTTAATAAAAGTTCAAGTGTTCGGTTATTAATTCCGTCATAAGGTAAAATTCCCTTAAAAACATTTTTGGCAATAAAATTGTTTTGAATCTTTATAGTCTTTATATTGTTTATTGGTAAGAGAAGTACAAGTTTTATGAAGTCTTTTGTCACATAAGGCACATCTAATTATCTTAACTTCCTTTTTAATAAATCGTCCATTGCAAGCATCACACGCATTGTCCAAAGTGGGTGATGTAATTTTTGAGATTAGTCCCAAGGTAGGATGTCAAAAATAAGTGTGCTTAAATCAAAAGAATACTTTTCGACAAGAGGTTAGCTATTGATAGGTATCATTGTATGGAGATCTCCAGGAGATCAGGAGATGGGAATAAGAAGCATTCAAAGCGTCACTCACTGGAATCTAAACAGCACAGATCACTTAAATATAAAATAATGAAAATTAATGTTGTCAAAATAGGATCGAATCTTCAAATCTGATTGGCTAATATGAATGTAATCAAGAATGCGATGGGAATTAATTAAGATAATTTAAATAAATGTCATCAAAATAGAATCGAATATTCAAATGCAATTGGCTAATAATAATGTAATCAGGAATGGGATGAATTAACTAAAACTCTCAATAAATGATTTATGCAAACTAACACGAAAAATTGAGGACAACAGCAATTTAACCAAGATGTTGTAAAGATGTTTAACCAAGATGTTGTAAAATGGTCACACATACTTAAACAATCGTGCAGCAAACGCTGCAGGATTGTTAAAGTGTGTTTGACCATTTTTTAACATATGCATTATGCATGAAAGGGTTAAAAAATTAACAATATCTATTTGTCCTAATTTGTCTATTAGTGTACACGTATAAATACATGCTTACTACATAATAAATACAAGTTAGAGAAAGGCTTTGTAACTGATACTACTTACTGAATATTTCAGCTATGCAGGAGATTATTTTCTATTATTTTAACATACAGAAGAAAATAAAATGCTCTCCACCTAGTGGCTAGCCATAGTCAGAGCAACACGAGTTAGAGCTAAACGTTTTAATTCTCAATAGCCTTCTGTATGATGATGGGTCTTAAGAGATACAGAAAGCTATTAGAATTAATGACTTTGAGCATACTTTAGATCTCCATTTCATAGCCGTGACTAGGTAAAAGTATGTTCTGAATCCGCCTCTGCCACCATAAATTGCAATAGTTGTTTTAGTTTTAACACGGTTAAAGCTTAGTTGTTTTAAAAGTTGGAACTAACCAGAGCTAGCCAGATCCACCCATAAACACAAAAAGCCAGATAGAACCAGCCAGTGTAATATTCGGTATATAACCAATCCAAGTCAGTGGCGGATCCAGCCCTAAGTTTTAAAAGTTTTAATTCTTAATAGCCTTCTGTATGATGATGGATCTAAGAGACCCATCTTCATGCAGAAAGCTATTAGAATAAATCCCTTTGAGCTTGAGCTTTGAATCTCCATTTCAGTGCTGTGACTAGGGAAAAGCATGTTCTGAGTCCGCCTCTGCAAGTAATGTTTCTACGAGATATCACCAATATAAGAAATGTTTCCACGAGACGTTTATTGCACGATGAAAATGATCGCAATATTTTCATCTGATTAAAAGAGAATTCCTCGTCTTTCATATTTTTATACTTGCAATGGTTGCATGCTGTTTAGGTTGTTTCTTTGCCTGAGTGATAGCTATACGATATACAAAATGCCATGCCGCGTAGTAACACCTACACGCCTATTTTTATAAGCACCGCCATTATAAGCACCAGAGGCTCAAGTTATTGCATCGTTTTTCAATTGTCTCTGTATTAATCGCAAAAATGAAGCTTATAAAAAAACAGCGTGTACATTTTACACCCTTTTTTTTTATAAGAATATAGTTTATAAGAATATTGAGGATCAAATCTACTAAAATTTCAGAATAAATTAAGAAAAAACTTTCTTTCATGCAAAAAAAATTCAGAGTAAGAAAAAATCCTGCAGTATATATTCGCTTTTGCTCATGTACAATTCTAGCTGGTTGCACAAGTAGAATATACTCCGGAATCCAATGGTTGCCACTTTGTAAGGAATGTCAGGAATTGTCAGGAATTTGGGATATTATGCTAGAATGTCCCATCCATTATAGTAACATTAGAGTAATAACCTTGTCATAAGAATGATTTAAGAATATATTAGGCTCAGAATCGAAAATTTCTTAAGAATATCGAGGCTCAGCAAAAATTAAGGTATTTTTATAAAAAAAAGAAGTGTGTATTCATATAGTCACTGTTTAACAGACATTGTGACAACCTATCTGATGGAATGTACAGAAAGAAATATATATTTCATTAATCATAGCAAGATGATAGCGAAGCTCATATAGAAATGTTAGTATGAAAAAGATCTTAAAAACCTGAAACAATTACGCTTGAAACACCCTACAACAATTCACATCGGTAATGTGAGCATCAACATTCTGAGCAATAAATTCATACAGTTACAGAAGCGGATATTAATCATAAGGCAGAAAAAACGGGGAAAGCTCTAGGTACTCATGTGATAAAGTTATACGCTAACGGGGTTGATAAGTTATTGAATATTAATAGTATAGAAAAATTGCGAAAGGATATCGACGAGGATCCCATAATCAAAGACTCGATGGCAGACATTGGCACTCTCATGGTAGCTACGTTCGGAAAATGGTTTTCTCTTATGTTAATTGCTTGTCATACTGCAAATCACGTACAAGGATTTGCTACCGAAGTCGAGCTGCAGAAGAGTGAAGATCCGAAAATTGTGCAGCATGCAGCATCCGGTAAGGCACACAGTGTAGCATGCAGCAACAAATGAATTGACTTGAAATAAATCAGTGACGTGAAATCAATAACCAAGCCAAAAAATCCAGGTCGTGTTGCTGCTGGTGAGAGACTTGCCGCATGGGATAAGTAAGTGAAAGAAGACCTACTCAAGAATCAGCAAGTACCTAGTCAAGTACCTGGTCGAGTACCTAGTCAAGAACCTGGTCAAGTACCTAGTCAAGTACCAAGTCAAGTACCTACAACATACTACTATGGTGCTGGGGCGTTAGCAATTGCCGCAGTGGGGTGTTAGTATATTTTAAAACAAAAAAGCCAGCTCAAAAGCAACCCTAAAAAAAATTTCAAAAGAAGAAGTAGACGCGTTAAGAGAGTCTCTAAGGGTGGGAATTTGCGCTGGCTTGGTAACACTGGGTGTGACGGCCCCGGTCACTCAGTGGGACTTTTCATATTTGGCAGCAGCGGCACGGTTATTCCTTATATATACAAAGAAAAAACCTGATCATGATGAGGATAAAGAAGAGGATGATGAGTATGATCAAAAAGATGTTAAATACAATTGCTGCCCATGCAACTGTTGTCAATAAAAAAAATAATTAAGTTTCTGCCTATAATAAAGCATGTCGAAACCTGATTATGAAAAAGAGATAGTAGATAGCTTATGGCAAGCCTTGAGGCTCGGAGGATACACCTTTGCATTTGCCTTTGCTGGAAAAAAGGTGATGGGTTTAACACCCTTCAAGTGCAAAGTTGGACCTCTCCGATGCTGGTAAGCTAGGGACTTAATTAACGCTAGCGATCCTTTTAGATGACTATGCCTTGAAGAAAGAGTAGTATAAGGATAAAATATCCATGTAATAAATATGGCTTCTCTCGCAATAATGATTGGCGGAGCAGCAATAAACGCCCTAGCTTTTAGTGGTACAAACTACTTATTTAGTCACCTGGACAAAAAGCAAGCAGCTGAGAAACGTGAAAAGAAAGTGAAAGCCGAAGAAGATATTCGTAAAGCTCAGGTTGATTGGGCTCAGAAACGACAGCGAAAAATCGACTCTGATTCTCAATTTTTGCAAAAAGAGCAGCAGGCCGAGGCTGCTATAAATGATATGGATGACGCTGCTCGAGAGTATTACCTGTCAACACACAAGCAGGATTTTCCATCAAAATCAGTACTGAGCGACTTCTACCATCTATCTCAACCCCAGCAAGAAAGTGAAATTATGTTTGTTGTCGGTGGACTGGGGATCCTTGCAGTGATTGCGTACAAATACCTGTAAATTAAATGCTTTTTTTATCTCTAATAAATGGACACAAAAGAGTCTGCTAAACTAAGTGACATACATTATCAACCGGACCACTTGTGGACTGGACGCAAAGCTGTCAAAGAGCTACAAAAGGCGTCACAATTCCTGCGAAAAATGTTATACATTGGTTCTCTCGCCAGTTGCTCTGGATATGGTATATAAAAGGCCCCAAAATTATCAACCATCCCCATTTCAAGATTACAAAACCAAATGAAATGCATCAGTTTGACCTGCTCTACATGCCTGGCGACAAGCTATACGGTAACAAATACAAATATATTTTGACGGGGATTGATGTAGCTTCAAGATATAAGGTCGCGAGACCATTGAAAACAAAAAAGGCCTCAGAGGTTAGTACTCTGATCAAAGACATCAACAAGGCGGGGCCATTGCGCTATCCAGAAGTTGTTCAGGTAGACAACGGGACCGAGTTTAAGACCGACGTGACAAGGCTGTTGGAAGGTAAGGGCGTTGTCGTGTGAAGGGCTACGACAAAATATCACCATACGTTCACTGCCTCTGTGAAAGCATACAATAAACAGCTAGTCAGGCATCTCTTTAGACCACAAGATGCCCAAGAGCTTTACGACCCTGAAAAAGTCGCAACTACCTGGGTCAAATACCTCTACAGGACAGTTCAAAAAATGAACAACACCAAGACGGTGATGATAGGGATAAAGCCTAACCAGGCTATCAAGATGGAAGACATGCCGCTGGCAAACGCAGAAACATACCCCAAAGAAAATTTTTTGACGGAAGCCTGGTGGTGCAGCAGCCTGGTGAAAAGCACGGAGACCAGCGTCGACGTGCTACTGATGCAATTTGGTCTATGCAGACCTATAGACGTGATCGCATCGTTGAAGAGCCCAGAAATCGTGTGTTTTACTATCTGGCTGATGGTCCAGAGCGAGTATTTGTCAGAGAAGAGCTTATGCTGATCCCTGAAGACGTCCAAGTCCCACCTGAGTACGTGCAGAAGTGGTGAGAACAAGTAGCTAGACTTGAAAAACAAGATCGCGCCCATTTCAAAGACCAAAACATGCCTATCCTCATGCTGTTTTCATATCTGTCAAGCTAGCAGTATACATCGCAATGCGTAGTGATAAACCCGAGGCAAAACAAGCCTGCGAATAGCTACTAAACGACATCATTCCACGTGGTCTAAATGATAAGCTTAAAGAGGTTACTGAAAGCCACCAACGAGTTATTAATGATCTCTAAAAAGCTTTGGATGTTATTGAAGAACACCAGCAAGTTTTGGCCCTCGTAAACGATGATTTCGAGGATACGCAGAAGCATAAGTGTCATCTCGAACTATTTTTTTTTTCCACTCTGACGAATACCAAACAAAAGAGAATCAAGAAAAAAAATGGGTAATTGTATATCAAAAATACAGAAATCTTTAGATATTATGTACCAGCAAGATATGCTGTCTATTTTGATGGCAACATGTAATAGAAACAACGTATCATCGGTGATGGCTAACTATAATAAGCTACGCTCTGTAGTATCGTTTACAGTACCAGTGATAAAAAAATGAATATGAGTATCAAAAAAAGGAGTTGTTAATAAGTGATTTAAATCACTTATTAACCAACCCCTAGTTGAGCACCTCGTAACTACGAGGATGTTCTAGCCTAACGTACAAGCATGCGTGTTTAGACCCCTTGAGTGGCACTTTGATAGGCCCCCAATCGTCGATGAGATTAGTCTCTTCGTCGATGGTCTTTATATCGGAACGTTCATGAGGATACCACATAAAAATCATCTTTTTTTGGCGTCTGAGATTTTTGGCAGGGCCGTATAGCTTTGCGTTAAACCCCACAGCGAGTGCTTGCGACCTGATGTGGCAAGCTCTAACAAGGGCTGGCGACGCTTATCAAGTGTGTTGTCGGCGATCATATCATCAACGATAAACAAGCTGTCTTGCATTGTAAACTGTTTAGAAAAGCGCTCGATCCACTGAAAAAGTTGATCTCAGTGCTCGATTAAAAATACGACATCATCTGAAAACAGAGGTTTACAATCCAGGTACGTCTTATTCCAGCGTAATGTAGGACAAAAAATCACAATATTTTCAAAATGTTGCGCGTACTCGTTTTTTAACAGGTCGAGACCGCATTGAGTTTTGCCACATCCGGTGGGCCCAGTAAATATTGCCGTGAAGGGATCGTTTACAACATCGATCATTTATTTAGTATCCTACGCAGTGAAATCGCCCATTTTGAAAGTTAACTTGTCCGTCTTGAAGCACGTAGACGTAGTACTTAATATTCCCCATGCCATCCGGCTTTTTTTCAAGCTGATGTGTCTTTTAAGGAAGCATTCCGTGAGTATAGAGTTGGTTAGGTTCGCCCTCAACGGTGACGTTGACCTTTAAAATCAGCGGGTTGTAAAATTCCTCTGGGTCAACATTGTAAGCTTTTCGTTTTTCAGGGTCCACAAAGAGTAGGGCGATACCTCTTAGAGATTCTGAAGGTACGTTAATTTGGATATTCCACATGGTGTCGGATTTTTTCAGGGGGATAACACGGTGCCTGAGCACCCTTACATAGGGAATAGACATGTTGGATAACTCATTTCGTACCCGCGTTGCGAGACTGCTGTCTTCTACCTTGTCAAATTCCAGGGCAATACCGCCTTAGCAGTCGTTCCTGACCCTGTACCAGCGTCTTTGACTATGCTTGAGTAGGGAGCAAAATGTAATGTGAAACTAAGGCGATCGTCGATAAATACAAAGGGTAGATGTTTTGTCAACTCAAAATACTGTCCTAGCGGTATGGAAAACCGATTACCGTAGACCTTCGTAATTGCCTTTTCCTCGTTGGATGCAGCGGCCTCGGCTCCATGTGCTCCAATTCTTACTATATTGATCTTTTTGCCATCATCAATACCCTGTTCAATCAGCACGCTGCGCTCTTTCTCAGAAAACCAGAGGTCCTTGTAACATTGCCATACGACAAAATCTTGTATACTCTGAATCTCGTTGCCCTCGTAATTTGTCGTGAATTTTGTGATGAGAGCCTTTCCCACATGTTTTACCGTATGTCGTGTATTCGAGGAAGATGTTAAGCCGAGGTCAAACGGTAAATCCAGCGAACTCGGGGTGATGACATCACTACTGCCAATGTTAGGTACCCTGACCTCAAGAGATTGGTCCTGATCAATCGTGCTAGGATACTAACCTTTACGCGTTGCTTTGGTGCTTTGAACCCGAAACAACTTTGGATTTCTTTTGTGATGTCAAGCTTTGATCCATATATACTTGTTGTCGTCATTTATATTACAACTGGTAAGGAAAAATAAATGATTAACCCTGAGTTTATCGATGAATATCCGTTGCTCGATCGTACAGACGATGTAAATATTACACCACCGTTTGACGAAGAAGTAACAACATTTTCAACACCCACAGCGGAAATACCTACAACATCTAGCATGCAGTCTCTGGAGCTTAAGAGGCAAAAGATTAACAGTTTGTACAGGCATCTCGGAGTCCCTAAAAATGATGCAAATTTAGCGAGTCTTGATCGATTTCGTCTACGCTTAAACAAGAAGACAGGTACGCAAGTTTTTGAGTTTTTTAACATAGATGGCGAATGGGTGAGCCTCACCAAGCAAAACGGTGAATGGCTTGCAGATTGCACTCTAAAAAGTAAACTTGGTGGAGAATCTGCAATGGTCAGACACCTAGGTTTACAAGACTCGCTAAAAAACTCGACTCAACTCTTCCCACTGAATTAGAGATGGAATCGATACCGCTTGATGAGTTAAGTCGAAGGATATCTGAGGGTGAAATTGTAATGCGTGAAATACGTGAAATGGGAACAAACACCGACGGTCTGCCGATGCGGGAGTTACTAGGGCTAGATAGGGCACTACAAAGGATAGAGGGCGAACTCGCGAATAACGTAGGAAAGCTTGGAGAACTAGCTCGTCACATAGGTAGAGAACATCAAAAACTAGACGAGTTAATAACCGATCCATCATCATCGGAGAAAGATAAGGCTGCGAGTAAAGCCATGATCGACCAACGTCTCAGTGGTCTAAAAGATGAGAGCGCTGTACGACTTGAGCTAGCTTCACAAAACGGGAAAGAGTTCCATGGTCAGTTTGCGAGAATCCGACAGACCATTGAAAAGGTGCTTGATAGGGATACGACGCTCGCTGAAAAAATCAAAACATTGTATAGAGAACAGTGGATTACCATCGCTACAGCCATCACTGCAGTGCTGACGGCGTTTGGCCTGATTATCGAGTCGATCGTGCAAGCTGTTACCGGTGGATCAGGAGGTGGAGGTATACCTAGCAAACCACCAGCAAACGGTGTTAAAGAGTGGGTTAAAAAACAGCTCCTGGCATTGGCGGGAGCACTCGGTAAACTGGGCTTGAATTTTTTGAAGAAGACCACCCTGTTTGTGGCAGAGCACACGTGGCTCTTGCTCGTCTGTGTTGTAGGTCTAATAGGGCCTTGGCTACTTGAAAAGATAAAATCCAAGCAAGATTATCGGAATACCTACGACAAGTAGCGCCTGTTTTTCTTCTTCATGCGTTTTCGAGAGTTTATTTTGTTCTATGATGTGTGGCGGCGTTACAGGGTTTAGAGGCTCTCGTTTTCCAGCAAACTGGTCTTGATGTGAAGGTTTGCCATTGGGTACTGCTAGGTGATCTTTATGTTGATCCAGTTTAGAAACTTCACCAACCCTTTCAGTTGTAGGAGCGATAAAAATATTATTGTTGTAGCCTCTAGATTTCCAAGGCGCAGATTCAGGTCGGAGGGTATCATATAGCACCTAGCAATCACAACGAGGTTGACCGGCGTATTAGCATACTTTAGGAGCCGCTGAAATTTATTGATGTCGTCTTGCAGGTCTTCAGGTATCTTAGTAAGCTGTTCGAACTCCTGTAGGTACAGCTGCCTTACGGTGGTGTTCGACGCATTATTGCCTAGAAAAGTAGCTTTTCCTTGACACTGTGAGTAGAGTAGTAATCTCGCGTAGAGCCTGATACTTTCAGAGAGTTTTGTCAACGCCACGAGCGTAAAATCTTTGGACTCTGGCATTATCCACTTAGCCCAATCTCCATCCTCAACAGGAAAAAAAGCGTGGTATGGTTCATCCCATGCTGCTGAGTCTGACTCAAACTTATACAACGCGCTGGGGCACCGTACTCACTGCAGATTTGCGAAAAGGCACCCTTTGAGAACTCGTTATCAAACGGGTTAAAACCATCTTCGTAGGGGAGTGAAACTTTCATCCTAAAAAATATTCTCCGCACGTGGTAGTACACATGAAATCTAAGGATCGTGTGAACGATCGGTGGAACCTCTGCATTAGAAGCTAAGTGATGAGTTAATATCCCTAGTGCGGTTGTTGCGCAATGTATCGCGAAACTATCTTGAGACTGCCAAAATCGCATGTACGACGTTTTACCCTTCCATCGTTTAGATCTAGCTGATTTTGAACTTGTCCAGGGCATTGTGTAGCTCACAAAGACGTTAGGAAAGAGCAGCGTGACGACACTGCATTTTAAATCCGTATAGATGCGATGCTTGGTCAGATTTTTTATTACTAGATTCCACCTCCCTCGGTTGCTTGGATACTTTACGTCTTTGTTGTACTGGTAAACACTCGTCATTTTATTGCATGCAATAAAATGATAATGTTCATCGACGATGTTACAAAACCTTTTATCTTGAATAAACACCTCAAAGCAGGTACTTCTATCGCGGTAAAATCTATGGCGGTGCAACCTAATTGGTACGACCTTATGCAAAACAACGATATCCATGTCTGGAAAGGGTCTAAGGATACCGACTTTAATCTCAAGGTCATTTCTTACCATCAAGGTTATTACCAATTGAAGCGGTTCATCGATTACTCCAACTCCCATTCAGAAAGGGAATTTTTCTTCGACCTCACAGAAAACGGTAGAGTAAGGATCACTGTTGAGCAAGGATACACGGTTGCGCTCAGTGATGAGCTGCTCCAGCTTTTAGGGCTACCTATAATGTACTACACAGGACGTGTGGAATACTACGGGAGTAAACACAGGTTTAATATACTTAATAACGTTAAGTTAGAGTGTCAACAACTCGGTACTGCAGAGAGTACCCATCTTCACGCTGGCAGGGCTCTAAATCTCAAGACTATGCACTATTTTAATCTCGATGCAGACTACAATATAGGCGATATCGTGTTTCAACGTTACGAAAACCCTAACTTTTTCAAGATACATGGTTTTACTGATACCCTGGATTTTAAGCTAGTTGATGACAACGGTAAAGACGTAAAGCCCTAAATCATCTTGAGCTTATAATAAACGATGGCAGCATATGATATTACAACAGGAGAAATCACTTTGATAAAGTATGATGCAAGGGATAGCACTAGAAAGCACGTTACCGCCGGCTCCTACTGATGAGTCACACGTGTATCGATTAAAGAAGATTGAAGAGATAGAGCAGTTTTTGCGTGATGAAATCAGAGAGCGTGAAAAGTTCTACAAAAAGTTTCGATTTTGGGGGACAACAGCCCACTACGTCGACACTGGCCTGATCATGGGTACCATCATCACCTCAACTGGCGGGATAGCAGCCTTGTGCACAGGTATTGGTACACAAGTTGCTATTGCCCTAGAAGGTGTCGCCCTTGGTACTGGCTTGATCCAGGTAGGTGTGAGAAGCATATAGAAAAAAATGGACCTTAAAGTCAAGAAACACGAGATGATAAAGTTTTTGGCAGAGTCTTCTTTGAACAACGTATACAACAAAATTACAGCAATCACAGATGGTCATGTTGACGATCCCGAGTTTGTCACCATCATGCATGAATAACAACGTTATCTTGTAGAAAAGCAAAAATTTAGATCTCAAGCTACAAAAGAGGTTAGCTCTCTGGATGAAAAAGAACGCACAGCTCTTGTTGAAAAAACCCATAAAAAAGAGCGCGAAAAGATTGCAAAAAACTTAAAAAATCTGTACCCTCTGCTAGCGGTACCTAGACGACCCACCACCGTATAACTGAAAGCTTGATTTATGACACGTGCGTGTTATAAATCTCTTTATTATCTGCAAATTCAAGTGTAGTCATCTTTATTACATATTTTTGACATTACAATTTTTTTCTTCTCATGGACAAAACAGTTTAGCTCCACAGCTTTTCAATCTCTCGTTTCTCATGTTCCGGCATACACCAATTCCACCACTCTCTCGAGTAGGCCTACCTTACACATCTCTACCGTCATAAAATAATCTGGAACCCACTCCAGCGTCCTTGGCCACCTCTCAACCGCGCCACTACACATCTCTACTGTCATGAGATGGTCTGGAACGTACTTCAGCGCATCTGGGTCTTTTTGGACTGCCTCATCACACATCTCCTGGGTTTTGAGTATGTCAGGATTTTTTTTTTCTTCTTATGGACAGAATTCTAAGACAGTTGCCATGGTAACAACAATACCGAAGATGAGTTGGGGAATTTCCCTTAGTCATTTTTAAGATAGTTGCCATAATGCTGAAGATGAGAAAGGGGACTTTCCCTGGTTTACTCATGTATGACGTCATCGGTTTGCGCATGCGCAGTCAACCGTTGCCATAATGCCGAAGGTGAGTTGGGGGAATTTCCCTCATTCAAAGCATGCGCAGTAAACTGTTTGGGCATGCACAGATGACAGATACTTGTTTGGGCATGCGCAACTTAATAATGGTGACGTCAGCACTTTTTTACAAAAAAAACCCAACTAAAATGATTGAAAAAAATCACTATCTCTGGTCGGGTGTAATATTTAAATTTTATGCAAACCGTTATCTTCGACTTTACACATATTTTACTGTGTTTTGCATCAATCAATGATGAATTTTTTCTGAACCAAATTAATTAATTAATTAACCAATTAATTAATTAATAATGCATGATTATGCCTATCGTGAGCCAAAATTAGGTATTTAGGTATAAAATAGGCATTTAGGCTGTATATGTTCTTATATAATCTTATAGTCGTGTTATATATCAAAAGAAAGGAAATTTTATGCTAGTTACAGGTATGATAGTAGTTTTACTCAGGTATTACATGTTTATACATTGATATTATGTAAATAAATAAAAATAAATTAAGTTTTTAAAAAAATATATTTTTTTGAAATTATGTCAAATTTGGCGCCTCAATCTGGATGGAATAAAAGTCGCATGATAATAAATTGGTGTCTCATCTTTTACCCTGTCTAATATCTTCCAGAATATCTATCAACAATTCAATTATCAACTTAAAAAAATTAGATTTATAGAGCTCATGGTATTTTCGTAAAAAATTTGCAAAATTGAAATGTCTAATGACGTCATACAGAAAGTGATGACGTCATCAAAAAATTTCTTTAGTCAAAATGTTCCTTTTATGATTTCCTGCTAGTGTGCCAAGTTTTATTGCGATCTGATTCACATTCGGAAGTTATATAGGGGGGCGGAATCCCCCCCGGAAATATCGGCCCGGTTGAAATGGGGTTAATAGGGTTAAGAACGAAAATCATTAATTTTAAATAGTTTAACAAAATGGTCGTTAGACATAAATGCTAACGACCATTTGTTAACTATAAAAAGTTAATTGGCTTTAGTTTTGAGCTTTGTCCTTTGACTAGGTCTAAATCTACCACCGGCTTACTTAAAGAATCCTGCAACATTCTGAATTCACCTCTCAAATGGTTATACTTATCACATGAATCGACTGAAAAGAATCCTAAATTATCATTTGTATTCGGATTTCCTTCTTTGACAGAAAAAGTAAGATTACTTTCTGTAAGAGAGCATTCAGCGAACAACCTGTACCGATGCTCTTCCACCGTTGCTCTGCAAAATATCTTCCACCTCTTAGGCCGTTTTATCAGACCTTCACACAAAGTATCCATTTAGTTCATGGTTCACACTGCGCGAAAAGTCATGTTATCCAATTGAACAACCTACAGTTGTCCATCGGAAAACATAAAACAACATGATAAAACGGCCTAAGAGGTGGAAGATATTTTGCAGAGCAACGGTGGAAAAGCATCTTCACATCCACCCCCTCCCCAGGTAAATTGCCTAAGATTATCCCCTAATATATTTTTTACACTTTGTTCGGGAATTTTAAACCTCATTTTTTATTCTTTGAACAATTTAAAGCAGGTTCTAAATGAAGGAACAATTTTCAACGCGTAGGGATTACTCTGAGCGTTAAAGATAACTTGAGACTTAATTTTAATCATTTTACTGCGTTGCTATACATTGACTATAAAAAGCCGTTTAAGCCTTTTAAGATAAGAAAAAAACGGAGAACAAAAGTATCTAAATCTGACACTACTTAGAGAATTTTTTCTTCTGTTTTTTTGAGCTATAAATAAATTTAATTTTAAATCCTTACCACTTTAGAGCAGGCGGACGCAGCCTGTAAAAAATACAAATTTTATCTTCCCAATCACACTGCTTAGAATAGGTTGGACGCGACTAACTTAATGAGTTTTATTAGGTTGAAGAGCTCAAACGAGTGTAGAGTTTCTTATGTAAAAAAATAACGTACAAGTAGAAATAAAAACTTTGTTTCTTCATGTGAGTGCTTTGACAATTGCCGGATCTGGCTGTCATGGTTAGTATAGGTCTAAGCAACATCTACGTTGGTTTGATTTCTTATTGAAAGTGGATATCGTTATTATTTCTGGTGCCGAAATACTGCTGTTACTTTAAGTCCGTTTCATTAGACTCTTGCAAATACTAAATTTCCGATACAGTTACAGTCCAATAATGCCAAACAATTCGACAACGTATTTTCCGTTCCAGTATCAACAAATCTTTTTCTCTGTCAATCATGTATATTCTCCTCATCTTATTAAGTTGCAGTGCTCCCTATAGATATTAAAAATATTTGTGTTTAACCTGGTTTATTAGCCAGTATTCGATAAGCTGGTGACAATAATAGGCGAAAAAATTTACACCCGTTTTCGGTCCCACAAGATGGAGACTTAAACTAACAAGAAGACTGGCGTCTTGAACTCTATGCGCTTTCCGAAAGTCTATTTTGTCGATATTTTTAATGGTATATATCGATACTTTTAATGGTAACCACAAAAAGCTTTCGTAAACCAACGATATTTATCAATAAAAGTTTGTCATTCGTTTTGCACGGTTAGAACCTGTTATATTACGGTGCCTGCTTTAGAGTCTAGGTCAGGAAGAAGGGTCTGTTGACAATTAATTTTTTGGATATGTTAATAGACATTATTATGGTCTGTTTAAGTGTAGAACAAGAAATTCTAACAGCTGTTAGGATTGTCAAATAAGTCAAAAATCAGATAAATATAGTGGGTTTTTACATCCAATTTTCGGTTGGGGGTCGCCGCAAGCCCTCTACGCGGGATATAACTTTCGCTATTTTAAGGACCAGACTGTTAAGATTACCTAAGTTTTAAAGCAATAACTAGTTATTATTATTTGTCACTCGCCAAATTAAGTCTACGCCAAATTTAGCAAAATCTTCGATTCGCCAAATTAAATCCACGCCAAATTTACCAAAATGGTCGATCCGCCAAATTAAATCGACACCAGATTTAGCAAAATTTCTCATTTTAGCTCACCGCCAAGGTTATTTAAAATAATCCCGTTTTTAGGCGTTTTGCCCCCAATAATTTTGATGAACATACATAACTTTTTTTATATGAGGATTTAATGTCGAGCCTTTTTGACTAATTTTATGATTTTAATCGTGTGAATTGCCTCGCAAGCTTGGTCAATACAGGTGACCTCGGGCAATATTTTCTGGTAAAGACGCGACAAAACAGTTAATATTGTATTTATTGCCTGGTTATTGCCATAAAATCCGTCTAAAAACTAGCATCCTGTGTCGACATTTTTGTTTTGTTTTGACTTAAAAACCTAGAAAAAGCTCCACGCTACATGTAAAGTCAAAACAGTTGAAAACAAAACCGGGGGTGAAATACACCAAATCAACCACTTATTCCATAAAAGATGAATAATTTCTTCTGGAACATAACACTTATTAAAGTTTTACAGAAAAGTTTTTTTGGTGTTTATATTCCTTTCTAGTACATGATTTGTCAAGAAATTACGACGAATAAAAATAAGATGACCCCTGTCTTATAATCTGCAATGCAATCATCATCTTGTTACCAGGGCGTAAGAATTTCAAAAATTGACTTTTCATTATCTTTCTTGTTATTGAACTAATATGGTTGATAATTCTGACTATTGAGACTATGTTGACACTAATTTGGAATCCAGTCATTATGGAGTAATTTACAGACCAGAAATGCTAATCTACTGACCAGATATTTGATTTTACAGACCAGAATTATGGAGGAGTGAAATGTTAACAATACTTTTTAAGTAAGACATATATCGTTATATCATACATCTATACGCTATGAATTGTTAAAAACCCGTAAATGATATAAATATATATATATTTACTATAGGTTCCATGTATTGACTTTTGGATCGTATTCCAGACTTGATCCAGACACTCACAGCTATACACGAGCATGAAACATTCTGCATAGTAATAACTAACTAATCAATAACAATTCAAGTGTAAAATTAATAAATTTCTTCATGATGAATGTTATAGAAAAACACACTGCACTTCATACAACATGATGTTTTACTTCAAGGATTTTATCATAAATTTATATTTATTCCGTAAATTTATATTAATCTTCCAGATTTCAGGAGGTTGTTTACTAAACTCCTACATGATCAACATGATTTTTTATGCGTTGCGGCAAGCGAAATATTCTTCAATCGATCTAAGTAAGCACAAACACACTTTTTCTGAATTAAAACTGATACAATATTCAATACAGATTTTAGTGGCGGATCTAACCCTAGTCAGAGCATTGCGATGGTGCATAATTACTGTTAATTCTTAATTATATTATGTATGACGCTGGGTTTTTAGAGACCCAGCGGCATACATAATATAATTAAAATTAATGACTTTGAGTACTCCACTTACTGCTGTGACTAAGT
>JAUCNQ010131563.1:0-17648 GCA_032352715.1 Bougainvillia muscus | reverse complement strand
GGGGGGGGGGGGGGGATTATATATGGATTGCCTTGTTCGTTAGCTACTAGGTGGGCTAATACATAAGGGGCTTTATATTCAGAGCTTTACGGTATGTTTAGGAACAGTTTCAAAAATTTGCTTAAGAAATTTGCTTCATTGATATCAATTTAGTAGTTGTACATACTTTGTATGCATAATGACTCTCTTCTCAGATGAAAATGAAACGATTTATGAAGCGAATTTAAGCGAATTTTTAAGACAAAGCCTTAGAGCTGTTTTAAATATTTGTCATAAAAGCCTGTAAACAAACAACACACAAGTCCACCAGTTCTAAGTTAGGCCTTGAGTGCTTTTAGCTTACAAAAAATCATGTCCATTTCATTTTCAACTTAGGTAGTATGCATATTATTTTTATTTATTATGTAAGTATGTTGAATCCTGTTTCTTTAATTATTTTTGGCCCTTGAAAAGTTTATATCTTTAAGAAGTGAAATGAAAAAGTAAATGAAATGTCCTGATGCAATTATAAAAATGAAATCCATTAAACTAGAGAGCTGTGTACTACTTTATATTATCTTCAGAAACATTCATGTGACATAAAAGAAGTGGACGATGGTCAAGATGATCACTTAAGTACTTGGATGCAAGAAAACCTTGCATCATCAGCTGTTATGCAAGATTTAGTAAAGAAAAATACTAACCGGTAAACATTTTGACATGCTTAATAACTTGTCTCAAAAATTCTCTATAAATTCGCTTCATTCCTGTCAATTTTCATCTCAGAAGAAGTGTTGTGGTGTTGTGCATACAAAGTATGCACAATAAAACTTCGTCTGAGGTGAAAATTGAGTGAATTAAAGTGAATTTTTGAGACGAACTCATAGATTTGTGGTATTGAAACGTAGAAGGTTTTCTCCAAAGTATTAGGAAACGTCCACAAAATTTGTATCGTAGCACGAACCATCTTCATCATAGAAGAAGTGTTTTTGTGCATACTAAGTATGCACAAAAACACTCCTTCTGTATGAATATTGATACTAATTATTTCGTGGATGCTCCCTTGATCTTGTTAGGTGAATTTAATTCGTTTCAAATAATGATTTCCTTTTCATCTCTTCGATCATTTCTTTTTTTAAGACTTTTTTAAGACTTTTTTTGTATCTCCATTGATTTTCCATGTAAAAGTACATGTAAAACTGGAGATGAAGAAATGTTTTTTTCTCAAGAAAGGTGTTTTTATAGTATAAACAGAAACACTGTCTCCTGAGGGAAAATTACATAACCTTTTTGAAACAAATGTTTGCAATAATTTGTAGTTTTATGATTTTTATGCTATAGTATTAACATTTGCGGTCTAGGGTCTAATCTGTAATATTAGTTTTAAATAACCCTAAAAATAACCCTAAAAATACCTAGTTGCAAATAATTGTATTTTATCTAAAATGTTTTGGGTGTTTGAATTCCTGATTGAAAACGGAACAATCTGTACTACAGTCCATTAGGGACCGTCTACAAAATTCGTATTGAAATTCGTATCAACTTCCATACAGAAGGATTGTTTTTGTGCATACTTAGTATGCACAAAACATCTTCTGTGATAACATATTTTGTGGACGGTCCCTTAAACTATGTGTTCATTATAGGCGTTCACATATGAAACGGTCACTTAAAAGTTTGGATGCAAAAGATTTCAATGAACAGCTCAAAAAATTCATGGAAATATCTAAACAAAAAGGTGAGAAAGTAGAAAAATGAACGGGCGATTAGTTTATATTCATTGAATTGTTCAATTGTGTGGAACGGTTTATTTTAAGAACTTAACCCCTTAATGCCCAGTGTCTCTGTCCATTAAATGGTCATACATACTTTAAACAATCCTGAAGCATTTGCTTCATGGTTATCTAAGCGTAACCATTTTGTTACTGTCAGGCATTAAAGTATTAAAACTCGTATCTAAAAAGTACGATATACAAGCTGCATAGTTATAGTTAAGAGCGTATCAAGAGAAAAGGGGTGATTTAGTATAACAGGGTTGCCACGCCTCCTCAATTTCTAAATTTCTCCTCAAATCTCCTCAATTCTCCTCAAAAAATGGAGAATTTTGAAAAAACCTCAAATCTCCTCAAATTCTACTTTGCCAAGCCAGTCAAAAATTTAGTTCAATTTCGGTTGTCTGTTTTGTATCAACAACTATGGCTAGCAGTGTCTGCAACTTTTTTCTTTCATTTTCTACCTACTCCAACCATGTGCGTATTGTCTTGAGTATGTAGTTGTGCTACTGCACGTGTCATCAATAAAAGTCGGGTTAGCATGTAAAAGAGTGTGAAATCTCCTCAAATCTCCTCAAATTTTGTATAAAATTTAGCCAAATCTCCTCAAAAAACTTGGAAATTTCTCCTCAAATCTCCTCAATTCTCCTCAATTTTCAACTTTGAAAAAGAGTGGCAACCCTGTATAAGTCTCTGATAAAACCTAAAAAATTCTGGGATAAATTAAGCATGTACGATATCTGTATTTCAATCTCTCGTCAATTGTAAAAATTTAGCTTAAGTTGTCGGAAACAAAACAACTTTATTTAGTGCTCCGTCATATAGGGAAGTACGACCCAGACTTGTGACGGAGTATATATCAGCATAAACCAGACTATTGCATAGTTCTTATTTCTACTGTCAAGTGATACATGACCATTTTATTCATTTCAAGTAAAAGGCGTTAATACAGTAGGTTTTTATTTCTGAATATGAGGAAGAAGAAAAAAAGGCAAGTTAGGTAAATATAAGGGTCCGTCTCAAAAATTCGCTTAAATTCGCTTAGCAATTCGCTTCATAATTCGCTTCATTTTCATCTTAGATGAAGTGTTATTGTAACACGTAAGTTAAATTTAAGCGAATTTTTTAGACGAACCCTAATGTAGGAAGCAATAATAGCGCCAACTTTTCATAATCGGAATGTTGAATGAAGCCAATGTTGATGACGTAATTTTCGCTTGATATTAGGCTGAAATATGTCTGACACTTATTATTTCTTTAGATGTCAACCAGATACATCACACAAATTGTAGGAGGTAAGAGTTCATTTCAATGTAAGGGACCGTCCAAAAAATTCATATTGCAAATGGTACGATTAATGTTATATGGATTTTGTTGTTGGTCCCGATAAAATGTATAATATGTCATTTCCAAATGATTGTATTGATTAGCCTTTGTTTATCTGTTGGGTCTAAGGGACCGTCCACTATCTGTAGGGTCTAAGGGGCCTTCCACAAAATTCGTAATACGAATCATTTTCATCACAGAAGAAGTGTGTGTTGTGCATACTAAGTATAAACAAAATACTCATGTATGAAAATTGATACGAATTTCCTTTCGAATCTTGTGGACGGTCACTTTTCTAAACTAAGGAGGGCAGCGTCTGATCACAGTTGAAGAAATAATGTTTATTTTAAAAATAAGGTTTAGGACTATTTAGGGGAAAGATTGTCAGTGAGATTGGTGGACCGTTAAATATCCTAGATTAGGGCCTGGATGGTGAACATTTGTTATTTATTTTCAGATCTCCAAGAATTTCAATGATGCAAAAGAATACTTCTCCCAACATGCTTAATCAAAGTCAATCTACCAGCATCAATCAAAGTCAGTCCGATAGTCTATTAATGATGGAAAACTTTGACGAACTGCTTATTGCTGACCAATCAATAAAAGTTGGTGATAAAGAAAATGAACCGACCAAAAATAAACTAGTTATGAAAACGCCAAACAATCCAAAAAGGAAATCTAAATTACTGAAAACTCCCAAGACCAGTACTTGGAATTGCTCCCCAAACTCGAGAAAAACAAGGTTTAGTCGCGTTTCAAAGGCAATTACAAACAACAAACCACAAAGTACGATGACATCCTTTCTAAAATCAATAAAAGAGCCGGATAAACAAGCTGTATGTAGTTCAATTGAAATGGACGATGAATTGGACGATATTTTATCTTCACAAATAGAATTAATACATGACAAGAAAAACTTAAAAACAGAAAATACCTCACAACCTTCAGATCCCCCCAAAGTTATAGATCTCACATTGGAAGAAGAAGAAGAAGAAGAGGATAGCATAGAAGAAGGTTGTTTACCAAAGCAAGGATTTACCAAAGTTAAACACAATCAAGAACATACAGATGGTCATACAAAACGATCGCTAAACCTAGCTGCAAAACGCAAACATATGTCTACGCCAAAATTGTTTAAAACTGACTCTGGTTTACTGCAAACCACTACTGGCTTAGTTACTTTCGATGATGACAATATGTTTGATGACGTGTTGATGAGCTTAGACGATGAATTAAAGTGTAAAAGTCAAGAAACGCCACCAAGAGTGACTGAAGATCAACGAAAACTGAAAACAAGGAGTCATACTTCACCTTTTCCTTTGAATAAAAAGTGTAAACTAGTTGCTGCTAGAAACAGTATAAACAATAATAACAACAACAAAATTATAACCAACAATGAAAACCCTAAATTTACCTACCTACCCACCCCTCTACAAACTAATTTTATTCCGATCCCTTCCAATAACAATAATATAAACCCTTCAAAAAGGCAATGTGTTGATTCTTCTAATAACTTTGTGACAAGCACCATAATTTCTGATCGTTGTAGGAGACCATTCAAACCTCCAAACCAAGGTGTAAATACCAGTATATCGACTGAAGAGCAGTTAAAAGCAGGGAGTTCATATTGTACCAGAAAAGGGCTTGCGTTTAAATTGGATTTATCAATTATCAGTAAAGACTCAACGACCAGAAATTGTGTTGAAACTGACGATCCTGTTATCAATGTTAAAACTGGTAAGATTAATGTTTCCTACGAAATGATATATTTCGTATATTTATGGAATTCTAGCGTGCCTTTACTACATCGCATTTGAGGAATGGCATTCCGCATATTGCAGGCACCATATAAAGTCAGGGTGCAAGGAGAGGTCGTGGACCGTATGAAGTCGGGATAGAAGGGGAGTCGGCACCGTATGAAGTCGAGATATACGGGAGAAGGTGGGAACTGTATGTGAAGTCAGGATATAAGAGGTCAAAAGGGTACCGTGTGAAGTCGAGGTATAAGGGGAAACAATAAAATCAACTGTATAAAATCAAGAGTGAACCAAGCAGTGTAGACGTGCCATTATTATCACAGAAGAATTGTCTTTGTGCATAACAAGTATGCACATAGACACTTCTTTTGTATAAAAACTGATACGAATCTACTGTATGTACCCTTTTAATGACCTTAGATAAGTTTGTTAACTCGTTTAGTGCCGTAAGCCGCTGATGTGATGACGAATTATTGAACAGTGGTTCGTAATCAATTACATCTTCGACACTGAATGAGTTAACCCTCATAATGTTGTTAAATGGCCACACATACCTTAACAATCCTGCAGCATATGCTGTAGGGTTGTTAAAGTACGTATGACCATGTTTGGACGTTATGAAGTAAAGGGTTAATAATCTTTCATCTTCATTTTATTGTAGATTCTTCGACTAAAATGCAACTTTCATCAACACAAAGATGTAGTTACTCTGATATCGAACGAAAGCGTAAAGAAGCTCAAACGAGACTCAAGCAAAGATTACGAAGAAAAAAATAACATTGAAATGTTTAATAAAACCCATATAAATGAGATAGATGCTTTGGTACGCGGAATTTTAGTATAGAACTGCTTTTGGAACCGTTTCTTAAATTTGCTATGTTAATGGCGTCAGTTCCTAATAGGGCGAAGTGACTTTGTGCATACTAAGTATGGGCAGAGACTAGGTGAACACAACACGAATTATGTCCTCCAACCCTACCCACTTGACCCGATTCTCCTGGTTTAAATATTGTGTATTAATGTGTATTAGGGCGTTTACGCACAGTCCAATCTACGACGATAACGCTGTATTTACCTCTGTGTATGTATCATATCATACTCAAGTATGTAATGCAAATAGCCTATTATACACTAAAGGGAATTTTTTTGGTGTCGTCGTAGATTAGACTGCGTGACTCCCTGTTCATAGATGCATCAACGCAGTGACGACTAGGTTGAGTAGGTTTTATCTGAAACAGTTCGCTTTACAAATTCTTTCAGTTTATACAAAATATATGCAAAGATAATTTTTCTGAATAAACATCGATAGACAAAACCGAAAGGTAGCGAGAGGTAACCACGCGAAAATAAATTCCCGCGGAATTAAGAAAATAATAAATTTTTATTTCATTTTTTTCACTGGTTAAGTAAGGGGGTGCTCAACCTCGTTCCTGGAACCGTGTGCGTCTATTTAGTATCACTAGATACAAATTGAACCATGTCTTTTGTCTTTCATAAGTTTTAAAAAGTTTGTTCTGCACCCCATACCGCGAAAATCAATTCCAGCCAAAGGTTTGCATTTGCTTAATCGCAAAAATTAATTCCCGCGAAAACGCAAATATTTCTTGGATTTTTGAAACTGCGAAAATTTCTTCCATTAATAGTTGTAGATGTCTAAATTTAATTTTTATTTCAATTACTAGTATATTGACAGGGACTGTCCACAAAATTCGTCTCTCAATACACCTATGGCGGATTTTTTTAAGACTGCATGTTTATTAAAAATGATGCTCTTATTTGGATTTAGCGTCGAATAATGAGTCGATGGTCGAAATCTCACGTCTAGACTAAAAAAAGAATTATTCAAAAAAAAAAGATTTTTAATTTGCTATAACACTCTTTCCTATCTTAGAACTCGTTTACATGAAGACTTTCTATAGGCGAAATGAACTGTCATGGCTTCTGTGATTGGTTAAATTTTTCCGTCGGAAAAATTTAACCAATCACAGAAGCCATGCCATTTCATTTCGCCCGAAACGATTTTTCATGTAAACGAGTCCTTAGAGAGTTTTGTTCATTATCAACCAGAAATTCAAATTTCCAATCTATTTTTGATCAAAGTGCAATGCTCAAAAATCCATAATGGCGGACATACATGTCACATAGGTGTACTTTTTCACTTTCATCAAAGAAGAAGTGTCTTAGTGTATACTATCTACCTTATCGGACATATATTTGTCGGACAACACCTTCGTCACATTCAAAAAAATCGTCATTTTTGGCCGACAGAAAATTTATTTTAGCTGAAAGTACATCTATATCTTTGTTGGGCAAAATATTCGTCGGACAAGCTTTTCGTTATTCCCTAACTATCAGCGATAGTATTTTCGATTTTATTTTAAAAAATGCCTTGTGCCTAATAAATTGTCATACACACTCAAAATTTCTCTTAAATTCGATTCATAATTTGCTTCATTTTCACCTTAGATGAAGTGTTATTGTGCATACAAAGTATGCACAATAACACTTCATCTGAGATGAAAATATAGGAATAAAGCGAAACGTGAAGCGAATTTAAGCTAATTTTTGAGACGGACCCTAAACTGTTTATTACTGTTATCAATATATTTTATAAAAACACGACTTAATGGAAAACAGTGTATTTATACTGATTTAGCATTCGTGTCTAAATATTGCGAAAATAAAAATAAAATAAAATAAATTCTGGAACAGTTTGCTTCGGGATTGTTAAAGCGTGTGTCACCATTTTATTACTATCGGGTATTTAAAGTTTTAACAAGATCTTCATTTTCCTATTCTCATTTGTTTGGCTAGGAAAGTTAAATCTTGAAGCAATTCAAGGATATATTTTTAACTTTTCTTTACCGCCTTTTAGTGTTGCGCATAGTAGTAGTAGCATTTTAATGTCACACAGAGTACTGAAATCTGCTCAATATTATTAAAATGCAATAAATTTGTTAGTTAAAAAGAAAAACGTGAGTTTTCTATTCCGTGTTTAAAACTTTTGCCTAATCTGAAAGAAATGGAGAGTACCTAGGAACGAGGATGAAGAGTTTTTATTCTACAACGATTTTCTCCTTTAAAACGTGTTCGTTTTATGCATATGTTATACAATTTTAACTGACAAAGGATACTACTATCCACAACTCTACTGTCTTAGAACATTACAATGGAGTATTAAAAGTTACAATTCTTAATAGCTTTATTTGTGACCATACATAAAGTCATTAAATTAATAACTTCGAGTCTATCTCCATTTTATTGCTGTGACTTCGTAAAAACATGTATACTTTACATTCATTAGGGTTATGGTTACTTTGCATTTATTGATCTCTCAATCCGATCTTGCAGTAATGCTAAGGAACCGAAATTTAACAAAATTTGTATGCAAAATCGTATCAATTAGGACACGTTTACATGGAAAATCGCTGCGGGCGAAATGAACTGTCATGGCTTCTGTGATAATTTAACCAATCACAGAGGCCGTGACAGTTCATTTCGCCTATAGAAAGTCTTCATGTAAACGTGTCCTTATTATCATTCAGATGAAGTGTCTTTGTGCATATTAAGTAGGCACAAAGACACTTTTTCTGCGAAGAAAATCGTACGTTCGGCGATACAAATTTTGTAATAGTATGCTGGGATTTGTATCAAAAATGTTTTAATTTATGGTGTCAGTCCGAGGAGAATATATTCGTGTACTGATACCTCTTTGAAGTTTAACATGACACCAACCTCGTTTCCAGGGATTTCTAGCCCTTTATCCAAAATTATCAACAAGCGATGTTCTTAAAACGATCTTCTTTATTAACATCTGATATTTCTTTGTAAATACATTGTTGTTTTTCTATGTTGTTTGTTTTCCATGTCCTAATATAATGATACTTGTTGCCATTCAAAACGAACGTTGTTTAATAGTTCTGTAAAGTAATACCTAAAGGCCTTGTTTCGTTGACTGTTGTCATATTTTTGTCTGATTCGCTTGGGATGACAATTATTCAATGACATGATGACATGATGGCATCATCATCAAGTGTAACTTCAGCTCTGAGGTGAAAATGTTGATGCAACCTCGTTTCTGGGTCTTCTTGCTTTTCAAGAATATCAAGAAGCAAGAAGAGTTTATACTAATGTACATAATATTTTTTATAAAGTCTAGGTCTGTTATGGGACCGTCCACAAAAAGCATACCATTTTTATCTGAATACGAATATAGCGGACGGGAATACCCAAGTCCGAAAAAATGGTCATATGTTCTTTTATAAACAAATTTTCTAGCGTTTTGGAGATGCTCAGTCATTAAAAACCCTTCAAAGCCAGGAAATAAATCAATATTAAAAATTTATCAAAAATTGTTTTTTTTTACTCAAACCCAAACTCATCATGGGCAAGGCTTAGGGTTCGTCTCAAAAATTCGCTTAAATTCGCTTCACAAATCGCTTCATTTTCATCTCAGATGAAGTGTAATTGTGCATAGAAAGTATGCACAATAACACTTCATATGAGATGAAAATAGATAGGAATGAAGTGAATTTTTGAGATGAACCCTAAGTCAAAGTCAAAGCAAGATGCATGTACCTTATCGGACAAAACAACGTCGGACAAAAGTGACGAAATTTTCTCGAGGTGACGAAAATTTTGTCCGACATTGTTTTGTCCGATTTCCGATACTTTCAGCTAAAATCAATTTTTTTTGTTTGACAAAAGTGACGAAAACTTCTCCAGGTGACGAAAATTATGTCTGACGAAAATTTTTGTCCGACATTGTATTGTCCGATAAGGTAGGCGGATCCAGAACACTTTTTAACCTAAGTCAATGCAATGAGAATGGAGAGTAAGGATTCATCAATTTTAAAAAGTTAACAAATTATCGTTTGCTTTTACTACGATTAGTTTTAGTCTCCATCTTGTTGCACTGAGTAGGTCTGGATCCACCACTGAATTGTATGTTATACAATTAAATTAATATAAAATAGAGACCAGAATCCGTTAATTTTTAACAAATGATCATTATCCTTTTATTATTTAAAGTTATAATTAACTCTGAGCTGGAACTATTTACTGTAACTGTAAACATAAAAGAAAAGTTTTGCGAGTTAAAGTCAAGATAACTCGAAGAAGGGTTATTCCTTGATCATGCATCAAAAATTTCTATTGATCTAACCCTACTGTGTCAAGTTGTTCGAAAACATATATGAAAAAATGGTCAAACACGCTTTAACAATCCTGAAGCAGAATGCTTCAGGATTGTGTAAGTGTGTGTGACCATTTAATAGACACCATGCATTAAAGGGTTAACTGTTTATCTATCTTTGATTTGACCAATCAGACTTGATTCCTTATAGAGGAGGATTTAATAGTTGATTAAGCTTATCCATGTTTAATCCACGTTCGAACTTCTTGACACAGAGTAGGGTATATTAGATAGAAATTTTTCATGCCTGATTGATACACTTTTTTATAAGAACACTGAGACTGAAAGTAAGAAGCGCATATAGTACATACAGTAGGGTGGGATAGATAGAAATTTATGATGCTTGGTGCACTTTTTTTATAAGAACAACTTTAAGAACAACTTAAGAACCATTTTAGGCTGAACTTAGGCTAAAGCTCTAAATCTCTAAACAGGTAAAAACTTCCTTTTTTAAGAACAGACGGAGTTAACTCGGAGATAAGAACAGTGCAAGCACAAATTGAGGCTTAAACTCCACAAAAAATATGAACATTGAGGCTGATCTGAATTTACCTTATTCTTATAAAAATTCGAACAAACTAATCCTGACTTTGAGAGTTTCTTTTGTCTAATAATGAATTTTCTATAGTCCTCTAGAAATATGGAATTAATGAAAATCATCCTCAATACCAAAGCGTCTTCAACTTTTGGATAGGGGGCAACTAAAGTAAGTACTTTCTCCGCCTTACTTAAATAAAAGGCAAATAAGCCTTTGGATCAAGGTTAGAATGAACTTGTCACATTATTTATATCAAGATATTCCCAAAGTGTTTTCTTAGTGAAGTCTGTTCGCCACATAATTAAACTTAAAACTGTTGAAAATTCATATTTTACATTAAGGATTTTATAAAACAGCCTGCTAAAATCTGGAGTAAAACTCCAAATTCAACAGGTTGCTTGATAAAATCATTAAAGGATGACATAACTTATTATGCAGTAGAAAACCAGGAATAGTATAAGATTCCAAACAAGGGTATGGGTTAAGTAAAAACATATAAATTTCAATGCAAATGTCTCATTTTTTTAAATTTCATAGGATTTCCTACTAACTATAATACATAAACAAATAAAGAGTGCAAAAAAATTTACAGTGCATGTGTTACAGAACTCCTGCTAATTCCACGACTTTTAATATCTATATTTATAAAAGCGTAAGGGTTTATCACAAAAATCTTTTCAGCAATCGTTTTATTTTCATCTCAGATGAAGTGTAATTGTGCATACAGAGTATGCACAAAGACACTTCTTCTAAATGAAAATTGATAGGAACGAAGCAAATTTATGGGTCGTTAAACATTGTTACGCTGTAATTTACAAGATAGGCTGATTAGCATGAGTTGACAAAATAAAAGCTAAAGTAAAAAGCAAGTAAAAAATCCTAGAACCCTCTTCCAACCCTAACCAGACATTGTGTAATGTTGGCACAAATTTGTTTCTTTATTTGTGCAAATGCTACATAAGGTCTGGCAAATTTTCGGTTTATCAGAATTTAAACCGTTTCAGTTTTAAGGCTGATAAAGTCAAGCCTTTAAATAGTTTTTTGCTGGTAAAATGCTCATTAACTTATCTAGAGTTTACAGTTGATTGCAGAACGGTTCAACCATGTACAAGATAAGACGTATGAAATGTTGATTTTGTTTTAGTGAGTAAGTCCACAGCAGACAGCTCCAGTATCGGAATAATAGTTTGACTTGTCGCCTTTGCAGACACACATGTTATTGTAGAGAATATAGAAGGTGTTTCCAGCACCACATGAACAACATGAGGCTTGGTAACCACGAGGACAGGTAATAACTTGTTTTCCATTACCACTGACAAATTTACATTCAAGACTGCTTGTACGTCCGCGAGGTCCTCTTGATCCGGCTGGCCCTATGACGAAAGAGATAACACAAGCTTTTGAAATTTGTGTAGTAAGAATAAGTTACCGAAATAATGCTGATAAGCGGCAAAAAATCTCTTAGTGTTGATGTTGTTGCTCACTCAAAAAGTTGTGTTATCTTTTACGTCCCACTAAAAATCTAGCAGACTGGAACATAACGTCAAAATAACTGCATACAAAACTGTAGCCTTATTTTAGAGTGTCATATTCTAGTCATGCGCCTACAGAGGGAAATATAGAAATAGGTTTTCGATGTATAGCGTTCATTTCAATTGCCAAGTATTTAATGTGGATGCGTCCGGAGTGTGCAACAAAGAGCAGTTGTGGATATAACGTAATCTCCTTTACAGCTACATGTTCGGCCATAGGTAGTCCAAGAATCACCACCGTTACAACTACAGCAGGTGGGGACGTATCCGTGAGAACAGGTGGCACTACTACCCTTTCGTGTGGTTTGTTTGCATTCAAGTTCTCCTGAGGTAATACTGATTCCTTGTGGGCCTTGTTCACCTATTATAAAGATAACACAAATTTTTTCGTGAGTCATTTACATGCAACTGTATTTTGTCATGTTTCTAGTGTGTACATCGCAAAAACGTCTTTTGAATTGGTTTCTCTCTGAGATGTATTTATAAAAGGATCCCCCATTAAGAATCATTCTAACGGTTATCCTATTTAGTGCCGTAAGCAGCTGTGATTACCAATCATTGTTTGATTTCTACTACTTCTGTAACAAAAATCAAACAATGATTCATCATCACTTACATCTTCGGCACTGAATAATTTAAATGTTATGTTTCTGCTTATCTATGTATTAAATCGTCTGCATGACCTTGATACAAAACCTTTTCTTAATCAGGATTAGTATATTTTGGTCTGTCTAAACAGGTTGGTAAGCACAATGTTAGAAAGTAAATCACTATAAATATTTTTAGGTCACTCTTACCTTGTTGTCCTGGCTTTCCTTTTGATCCAGGGTATCCTCTTCCCCCTGTGTTTCCTTTCTTTCCTTGTGCTCCTGGTGATCCTGGATAACCTGTTTCTCCTTTTTCTCCTTGTTTTCCACCTGGTCCTCGTCGCCCCTAAAACGATGGAAAGAGTTATTAATTATAATCCAATTAAACAGCAAACACGTAGTTGTCTTGTGTTTTTTTAACCCCTTACCGCATAGTTTTTAAAAATGGTCACACATACTTAAACAATCCTGCAGCATTTGCTGCAGGATTGTTAAAGTACGTGCGATCATTTTGTGAACACTATACGGTAAGGGGTTAAGGATAACTACAAGTTATACTATTGGTAAACCCTTTAACGCCTAGTGTCAAATTAAATGGACATACATGTTTTAACAATCCTGAAACAAAATGCTTCAGGATTGTTACCATATGACCCAACCTCGTCCCCAGGGCTTTTCGCTTTTTTATTATGAAAAGGCGAAAAGCCCTGGGGACGAGGTTGCATATGACCATTTGTTACAATGAGGCATTAAAGGGTTAACATGTTTTTAAGTAGTGATATAATTGAGATTTAGTATGGTAGTTACACGTATTTTGTTTTATAAGCAACGGTAGCAGAATTTCCAAAAATGTTAAGCCACTTTTCTACAAATAGTATAAGAAACCAGTTATTGTTTCTACCAGCAGTTTTAACTGAATTGGCTATAAAGATCCTGTTTTTCAATAGCTTTCCAAAAACACCAGGCATACATGTGTACATTCTAAGCAACCATTACGCAACTTTCCTACCAATTTGAAGGCAATTTTTAAGCAACTTTCCTACCAGGTCAAAAGTCAAGTTGCTTATAAAAAAAATACTTGTATCAGACTTTCACAAATACTGTACATTGCTGTAAGATATTTGCATTCCAATCAAGATTGATGAAAGTGACACTTTTTCACTGCATAAAATATCATGTTTTAAGTTAAGGATTGTATCATACAACATTCTGAAATCTGGAGTGAAACTAGGAGAAAATAACATAGTGTCGTATAATTAAACTTACCCTGGGTCCATATGGTCCTGGTGCACCTCTTGCTCCTCGTCCTCCTCGTCCTCCTTTTGCTCCTGGTGCACCCTTTGATCCTCGTGATCCTCGTCTTCCTCTTGATCCTTGTGCACCCTTTGCTCCTCGTGATCCTCTTGGTCCTCGTCGTCCTTTTCCTCCTGGTGCTCCTATGGGTAGAACAATATTAAAATCAATTAGAAACTTTTTCTAGAAGGGGCCGTCGCAATTCGTACCATTTTCATCTCAGAAGAAGTGTCTGTTTGCACCATCTTCTGAAGTTGATACGATTTTTTATCTAGTATAATTGTTAATAGGATATAGTTGGAATATGTTTTTACACGTATCTGTTTACAAACACAAAATAGGTCCTTCGAAGGTTTTATTTTACTTTCACAAGAAGATATTCTAAAGTAAAGTATTGATACACTAAATCATTTATTACGTTAATGACTGTATTATACAGCCTGCTGAAATCTGGAGTGAAACTCCAGATTTCAGCAGATTGTTTGATAAAATCGTTAGGACAATCTATTAAAACCATACTATCCACCTCAAGAGTAATGCCTCCATCGATACCCTACATATGTATATATTGTACTTCTCTCGTAATAAGAGAATCTATCAGGATGAGTGATCCTACCTCTGGGTCCCTTTGATCCTCCATTTCCTGGTGATCCAGATGGTCCTGGTGCTCCTTGTCGTCCTCTTCCGCCTTTTGATCCAGTTGCTCCTAGAAAGAGTATAAGCAATAAGTTAATTTATATTCTAATGTATTTGGTCCAAAAATGATCACGTATACTTGAAAGGTTTCTGCGAGAGAAAAGAACATACGTTTGTTGATTGCAAAATATTGATTCTTGCAAAGCGTTTAATATATCGATGCTTGTTACTTTATTTGTCTATTATTATGCCTTTCATAGACGAGAATTATACTGATGATTTTTTCAACTATTAATTTCATTGTTTTAATAAGAAGACAATACTATTATTTACACCCTTACCTGTTGCTCCTCGTCTTCCTTTGCCACCTTTTGCTCCTCGTTGTCCTGGTCGTCCTCGTTTTCCTTGATTACCTTTCGTACCTCGACCTCCTGGTCTTCCTGGTGTTCCGCGTCGTCCATTCTTTCCTGGTCGTCCTGCACGTCCTTTTGCTCCTGGTCCACCATTTCTTCCTGCTGGTCCTCTACGACCTTTGTTTCCTTTTGCTCCACGGGCTCCTCTACCTCCTTTTGGTCCTCGTGGTCCGTTGCCTCCTCGTGCTCCACGGTTTCCCTTTGGTCCTTGGCGTCCCTTTGGTCCATATGCTCCGGTACGTCCTCGTGGTCCTCGTGCTCCACGTCTTCCTGTCTGTCCTTTAGCTCCTTTTCGTCCTGGTGATCCTCGTATACCTGGTTTACCTGTTGCTCCTGTTGCTCCTGGATGTCCTTTTGCTCCACGATATCCTCTTGGTCCTGCTCTTCCTCGTTTGCCAGTTGCTCCTTTCATTCCTCGTCTGCCTCGTCCTCCTCGTGCTCCACGGTTTCCCTTTGGTCCTTGGCGTCCCTTTGGTCCATATGCTCCGGTACGTCCTCGTGGTCCTCGTGCTCCTGGATGTCCTTTCTTACCTCTATTTCCTCGTGGTCCTCGTGCTCCTGGATGTCCTTTAGCACCTGGTGCTCCACGTGCTCCTTGACGTCCTTTAGCACCTGGGTGTCCTGGTTTTCCTTGTCGTCCATATGGTCCAGGATGTCCTTTTGCTCCTCGTGGTCCTGGATGTCCTTTTGCACCTCGTCTTCCTTTTGCTCCTGGTGCTCCATATGGTCCAGGATGTCCTTTTACTCCTCGTTGTCCAGGATGTCCCTTCTTTCCAATTCTTCCTCGTTGTCCGAGTTTACCAGGGTGTCCTTTTTGTCCTCGTGCTCCTTTAGCTCCTCGTTTACCATTTCGTCCTGGGCGGCCTTTCTTTCCTTGTTGTCCTGGTCTTCCTTGGTGTCCTTTCTTTCCTTTCATTCCTCGTGCTCCTCTTCGTCCTTGACGTCCTTTAGCTCCTCGGTTTCCTGGTTTTCCAGTGTATCCACGTGGCCCTTTAGCGCCTGGAGAACCTGGTCTACCCTTATTACCTGGGTGACCTTTGGTTCCAGGGTAGCCTCTTGGCCCTTTACGACCTGGTGCTCCAGGTGCACATCTTGGACCTGCTTTTCCTGGGTTTCCTTTTCTTCCTTTCGATCCAACGTCTCCTTTTGGTCCTCGTGGTCCTGGGTGTCCTGGTTTTCCTTGTTGTCCATATGGTCCTGGATGTCCTTTCTTTCCTTGTGGTCCTGGAGAACCCCGATAACCTCTAGATCCTGGTGCTCCTTTTGGTCCTCTTGCTCCTATAACAAAATGAATACTGCTGTAAAAATCTTAAAACAACAGAATTTATTTTCTTTTTTATATTGGATAGATAACAAATTAGTGCTTCGAGCCACTTTTGAAGTAATTGGGTTGAGAAAATTAGGGTTTCGTCTCAAAAATTCGCTTTTATTCGCTTCACAAATCACTTTATTTTCATCTCAGATAAAGTGTTATTGTGCATACAATGTATGCACAATAACGCTTCATCTGAGATGAAAATTAACAGGAATGAAGCGAATTTTTAAGACGGTTCCTTATAAATGATTGTTTTTACAAAATTGTGTGATTAAAACGTGAGTAGAAGTTACTTTTTTACATTCTATGACATAACAGCCCCTGCATAAAAGAACCAAGATGGAGACTTAAACTAATTATTTTTTAATAATTAAACAAATGGTTGTTAGCCTTTAAAATGCTAATGAACATTAGTTAAACTAATACGAATTAACGACTTTTATTCTCAGTTCTATTGCTTTGACTTGCTTTGACTAAAGCAGAGGCGGATTCAGAACATGCTTTTTTTTACCTAGTCAAAGCAATATAATGTAGATTGAAAGCATGCTCAAGCTCATTAATTTTTAATTGCTTTTGTATGATAATGAAAGACCCATTATCATACAAAAGCTATTAAGAATTAAAATGTTTAGTTCTTCATCGTGCTGTTCTGACTAGGGCTGGATCCGCCACTGTAAAGAGTGTTCTGAAACGGTTCATTTAACAACAGGGTATTGTACAAAACCGGGATAATCCGTTTCGGATGATATATGATCATTTGACTTTTATAGATAATCTATATATGATTATATAACGTTTAGAGACAGGTTTTCTCTAAATGTCAAATTATTATATGTAATCCGAAATTATTATATGTAATCCGAAATTATTATATGTAATCCGAAATTATTATATGTAATCCGAAATAGATATTTTCGATTTTTATACATTGAAGGACCATTGATTGAAGGGCATACATAATGTTAATAAGAACTTAAAAATCGACAGCAATGAACGATTTCTTAACGCCATAACCACCACTATTTGTTGTTGATTTTTATATTTTTATTAACCTTTTATTTAATGCCTAATAATGTTATAAACACTAAAGCATTAAAGCTTCGAAGGTTGAATTTTGTTTAATTTTTCAGAGAAGTATCTTTTTTAGAATATGCTCCAGCCCTAGTCCGAGAAACACAAGGAATAGCTAAAAGTTTGAATTCTAAGGGACCGTCTCAAAAATTCGCTTAAATTCGCTTAGCAATTCGCCTCATTTTCATCTTAGATGAAGTGTTATTGTAACACATAAGTGTTACAATAACACTTC
>JAUCNQ010131452.1:0-17654 GCA_032352715.1 Bougainvillia muscus | reverse complement strand
ATTAAATCAATTCCAGAATAATATTTTGAACAACTATTTGCAGAAGTAAAAGTGAGAGTTAACAATATAATTAAAATAGGGATTCTATCCATAGTTTTATGTAGTATTTATTCAATACTAATATAGGCTTTCACTGAAGGAAAATAAACATTACTTATATTTATATCGAATTGTTACGAAAGGGAGTAATTATTTCTGACCAGAACTATGTATATCCAACGTCATTAATGATATTGCCTCATTAATTTTTATCTCCAGATGCGGAATCGAAACATGATTTATTTTGTCACAGTATTACCTCAGCATGAAAATCTGGGTACTTAGATTTGGATTCAAGCCATTTTTTGGAAATTTTAATGGTTTTGCACTTCTTCCGTAGGCACTTGCCTACTATTTTCAAGCTTGTAGATACGACCCTAGTAACATAGACGCTCAAAGTTATTAATACCTTTTTATGGCGTATATATCATCTGTGATGTCATTATTAAGAATTAAATGTATTAACTCTTCTTTGCGGTTTGAATAAATTTAGATACTCGGCTGATCTAATGACGTTGTTTTTCTTCTGCGTCATACAAGTTAAAATGACATACATCTTATCTCCTGGTTTAATTTTTAAACCAATCAAATAAAAAGCTTCAATCTTGTGCAATTATAAATTTAAAATAATTATGCCAACGATGAAGATTTACTTTCGATATAAGAATTATTTTCCGCAATTGTAAAACCCTTATCAAAGCAAAAACAGATTTCCTAGTTTCAAACTTTGTGCTAATTATTCTGGCACATTGCCAAAATTAACGTGTAAAAAACGCCTTGAAACACCGTAGCGTCAAATGAACGTCTTATAGACGTCACTTTTAGGATTAGTCTGACTGTGAATTTTAAACACTAATAAAGCAAATCTCTGCTGGGCGCTTAAAACATTTTAATCAGCGGGGGTAAAAGTTATTACCAATATATGATATACTTATCCTAAGGAATATCTGTGGATATATCTGTGTGCTTTTTGCTGCCCCCACCCCCTCCCTCCCCCATTCCAAATATGTTGTCGAAATAGACAATAATGCCATATAGGATTAAAAGGCCACTCCATAGCAACAATGGGTCAAATCATATCGCACTAAACCCTCTTTTGTAAATCATGACACTGCATACATAAATTATGTTGGGATTTTATCAACCAACAAGCTGCTAAATAATTCTTCATGTTTTTTCATAAAATCCGTAAAGTAAAACATCTTTTTTTTGAAGAGAAGACTGTTATACTAATTTTTCGGGAAGGAAATCACAGAAAATAAAATAATCCTAGACTAAAGATTTGAATCAGGGGATTGTGTCAAAAATATTGTTGGGTTTTCTGACATTGAGTGCATACAAATATCATACTGTACAGTAGGTATAATTTTTAACGATACGAAAGACATCGTGGTCGTAAGGGACTTGTACTGAATGACAATTAAGATAATCGCACTGCACGAAAAATTATGCTATCCCCAACTGAACAACTTGCGGTCGTCCTTTAAACAGCATCATAAGACAACTTAAGTTTGTCCTGTGTTTTCCGATGGTTAACTGTAGGTTGTGATATTGATTAACATGATTTTTGTCCAATGTAATCAGAAGCAAATTTTCCCAATTTTCATTCAATTGTAGTGACTTGTAACCTCGTCCCCAGCACCTTAGAGCTATATGGTTGTTCGTTCCAGCGCACTATGTTTTCCTCGCTTTAAAAACGCTGCTTTGATACTCCCCTCAGCTATTCTAGCGCACATTTAACACCCCCCCTCAACAGTTCTAGTGCACTGTGTTTTCCTCGCTTTAAAATCGAAGAAAGTGAGGTCAACATTGTCTGAACGTGCAAGCCTGAGTAATCGGGAAATCATCGTCTACCTAAGTACCTGCGCATATACTCGAAAGATCGCCAAAAATACGACTCAAAAGTGCTGCTTTGCTACGATACCGAAAGTGATGACGTCATGCATGAGTGCACAAGGGAAAGTCCCCCCAACTCATCTTCGACATAGTTGTTACTATGGCAACTGTCTTAAATATGACTAAGGGAAATACCCTTACTCATCATGTGACTCAAATGTGCATGCGCTAGAGTTCTGTCCATAAGAAAGAAAAAAAATTGATACCAAAAATATGTAATAAAGATATGAATAGTTGGTTTAGAAACACATTGACTAACTTGTATAACGCAGAATCAGTGCCGGTAGCGGCAACACGCGATGCGCTCACAGAAAGACTGCAGAGTGTTCGTGAAACTGCTACTTTATTGTATAATAGGACTAAGGAGAAACTAGGGTATGGACAAACACTGAAAGATGTCGTGGAAAATCAAGCTAAAGAGCAACATAAAGATGATCAAGAAGAGCAGCAAGAAGACGAAGACGTCGATCTCACACCTGAAGAGCATGAATTTGCAATGAATAGAGCATACAGGAGTTTTAGATCACCTGGGTTATCAAAAGCAGACATTGATACCTACATAGAGAGGGTCACCCCACATGTGAAAACACTTATCCAGGAGCAGCTTAGAGAGCTCAATTCTGCAAAGGTTCAACGGCACACGTGGGTTATGTGGAAGAAGCCTGTGTTATGTGTCATCAAGCTAGATCCCGAAGATCTAGAAGGAGCTGAAGATCTGCCAGGTGATGCTGGAGGCAATTTCATCATGGCAGCTAAGGTATTTAACAGCTTGATGACAGAGGTGTTTGAAGGGAGTGACATAGATGATATTTTGCGTGTTAAGTTTGCGTTCATCAAGACTCAAACTGAGCATCCTAAATTCGAAGAAAGCGGCTTTACATTGGACCACATCATGCATTTAGATGTCGATTTTCATAAGCTAGTTTTGACAAGGGGTAGATCATACATCAAATTACCAGAATGGATAGCGAAAATACGGCAGTCATCAACTCTAAAAATACTGATGAGTGCTTTATGCTTTAAATTGGCAGTTACATCATGCTGAAATCAAGAACCTATCAAGATTGCTTTCTTCAATGAATGCTAAACATAATGGAGTATACCACTATTGCCTAAACTGCCTAAATAGGTTTAGCACACCTTCAGTAAGAGACAACCACTACGCCTATTGTAGTGTTCATGGTGAGGTTAAGATTAAGATACCGACAGAGATAGATAAGTGGTTGCAATACCACCAAGGTCAATATCAATTTAGAGTGCCATTCGCGTTATATGCGGACTTTGAAAGCATCTTGGAATCTGCAAAAAATCGATATCACGATACGATGAATCAGATGAAGAGCAAAAGACAAGGCATGTGCACTCAGAGTGGTGTGTGTATAGTAAGTTTGCATATGGAGATGTTCAGAACCCTCTGAGGTTATACCGTGGTGAAGACTGTGTAGAAAAGTTTATAGAGCATATCGAGAGCGAAGCAAAGAGATAATACGAATCTTATCTAATGCAGCAAATGATAGAGTTGACAGATGCAATGCAGAAAGAGCATGATGAGGCGACTAAATGCTTTAAAGAGTTTAATGATCCACAGAACAACAGAAAGGCAAGGGATCACTGTCATTACACTGGATTATATCGAGGCGCTGCACATAACAATTGCAACTTCTAATATCGGATACCAGACCACATCTCAATCGTGTTTCACAACTTGAGTGGCTATGATGCGCCTCTCTTTATACGAGAGCTTGGGAAGCGGTTTAACAAGGAAGACATCGGGTGCATCGCAGAGAACAAAGAGAAATACATCAGTTTCAATGTAAAAATTCCCGTAAAATTGGCGTGAGCCACAGATAGAAATGGAAAGCAGGTGTGCAAAAAGGTCAGCTTGAGGTTCATCGATAGTATGCGATTTATGACTTCCAGCCTAAATAAGCGGTCAAGGAATATCAGCGATGATCAATGCAAGAATCTCCGATGGTTTTATCAAGAAGAGGATGTATTCCAGCTTATGAAGTGCAAGGGCATCTATCCCTACGAGTACATGGATAGCTTGGAAAAATTTGAAGAGAGTAAATTACCACCAAAAAGCTCGTTTTACAGCAAGCTAAACATGGAGGAATAAGTGACAAAGAACATGCACAGCAAGTGTGGAGCAGAATCACAGCAGAAAGAGAAAGATCGCCTAGCGGTTCAGCAAAAGCAGTGACACTTGGAGACTATCACGATATCTACTTGACAACAGATGTGCTTTTGTTGGCTGATGTCTTTGAGACGTTCAGAGATACGTGTTTAGAGCATTACAAACTCGATCCAGCTCACTTTTACACAGCTCCAGTGTTAGCATGGCAAGCAGCCTTGGTTAGAGCTACTGACAGATCTTGACATGCTACTGATGTTTGAGAAGGGTATTCGAGGAGGAATTACACAGGCGATACATCGCTATGCAAAGGCAAACAACAAGTATATGGGTGATCAATATAAATCAGATGATGAGTCGCCATACTTGCAATACTTAGATGCAAACAACTTGTATGGATGGGCAATGACTCAAAAGTTGCCAACGCATGAGTTTAAATGGGTGTCGAATGTTGAAAATTCTACTGATTGCTAAGCTAGCGAGAAAAAACAACCATGGGTATCTCTTGGAGGCGGATGTAGATTATCCCGAAGAGTTGCACAACAAACACAACGAGCTGCCATTCATGCCGAAAAGAATGTCGTAAAGTTGGTGCCGAATCTAAACAACAAGCGAAAGTACGTGGTACGCATCAAAGCTTTGAATCAAGCGTATAAACACGGGTTAGTTTTGAAGAAAGTACATCGAGTAATTCAATTTAAACAGAGTGCATGGCTAAGACCGTACATTGAGCTCAACACGAGATTAAGGACAGCAACAAAGAACGAGTTTGAGAAGGACTTTTTTAAGCTGATGAACAACAGTATTTTTGGAAAGACCATGGTCACGAGCGAAGAAAAATATCAAAGATACGTGATGAAATCAAACTTTAAGGATAGTGTAAAATTCAGCAAGTATCTGATGGGGGTTGAAATGAGGAAGACAAAGATCGTGATAAACAAACCTGTTTATCTTGGTCAGGCGATACTGGATCTCAGGAAGCTAATCCTGTACGAGTTTCACTACGACTACATGATCCCCAAGTATGGAAGCAAGGTGATACTGTGTTATATGGATACCGACAGCTTTGTGTATCACATCAAGACGGAAGTCTTTTACAAAGACATTGCTGGAGATGTAGAGACGAGGTTTGACACGAGTGGATATAGCAAAGACAATCCACGACCGTTGCCTATTGGAAAGAACAAAAAGGTCATACGTCTAATGAAAGATGAATTAGGTGGGCAAATCATGATGGAATTTGTAGCCTTGAGAGCCAAGCTGTATGCGTATAGCAAGCTAGATGATGAAAAACCAGAAGACAAACGATGCAAAGGTACAAAGAAGTGTGTTGCCGAGGCATTGACATTACAAGACTACAAAAACTGTTTGTATGAAGGAAAGACTATTTATAGAGAACAGATGCTGTTTGAGAATAAAAAAACACGAGATTCATACGGTAAATAAGAACAAGATAGCCCTCAACCGAGACGATGATAAACGCCTTATACAAGGAGATGGTATTACAACACTTGCAAGAGGACATTTTAGGCGTAGATAAATTTTATCTCCTTGTTATGATATGTGTTCACACAAAACTACTCATGTAAAACTCTACGTCTCACATCAGTATGATTTTACAGTAAAACAAATTAAAGAGACATCAACATGATTTATAAAAATCACTCATGTGCAAAATGTACGTAAAATTACAACTTTAAAAAAACTAAAGAGACACTGCTGAAAAACCATTCATGCGGAAAAAATAATAAATTTATCTTTATGATTTTTGAAATAAGCACGCCACGATTAATTACTCAAGATCAAAATAATGCAGTATGTTACAAAATCGGCATTATATCAAATGTTCTGACGAGAATGAGGTCATACGGTAATGTAGCTACTGTTCATCTCAGGACCGTCGGAGAACCCCGGACCCTGAATTCATCGGCTACATCGTTGAATTCCAGGTACTCTGGGGTTGCGCCAAAGTTAGAAAATGAAACGAAAGTAAATGACTGGGGTAGAGCTCAGAGCTAGTGGAGATCTAGGTCTGAGAAGCTAGGGTGGAGTTCCGGTAGTCGGAGAGCATGGTAAAAGTAAAATAAAATGGCGCAAGGTGATGAATGAAATGCCAGCAGTAACGAAAGTTTGGTTAGAGCAGTAACACAAACTGGATGCCCCTGTCTGACTGTAATATCCACAAGGAAAAGTAGAAAGCAATAACTGAAAGCTATTATCACCTGAAAAGTCAATATCAAATAAATATCAGATATCTGATACAACGGGCTAAAGGAAAGGTCCAACTTAAAAATCAACGACAAAGTAAAAAGCTGTGAAACAACAAATGACTCCATACGTTCCGGAGTACAACCGTGGTACTAGGTCGGCTAGCTGACCTTCTTGTAGTTTTGTGATCAAAATAAAATGATCTTCGAGATATTACTATTATTAATATTATTATTACTAATTATTCCACTGTATATGATATTTTTCGCAGTTGTTTTACGCTTCAGGTATATAATAAAAGCTATGCAAGATTTCGAAGAAGTATTAGATGTTGTAGATACACCTGAAAAAGCAGTAGAACAGCATAGCAAGCGTGAAGAACTCAAGAGTTTAATTGCACAAGGCAAGTCGCATCTCCTACCTGGAAAGACACCCTGGACTACTGCGAAAATTAACAAGAGCAGTGACAAAGTGATTGAGAAGTTACACACCGACTATACTCAATCGTAAAGCGGAAAAAACAGGGAAAGCAATAGGTAGACATGTAATAAAATTATATTCTAACGGAGTAGATCGATTATTAAAAACAGACAACGTGGAAAAATTACGAAAGAATATCGATGAAAATCCTATCATAAAAGACAGCATGGCCGACATTGGTGCTCTCATGGTAGCTACTTTTGGAAAGTGGCTATCGCCTATGCTAATTGCCTGTCATACAGCAAAGCACGTACATGGATTTGTGACCATCGAAGTCGAGCTGCAGAAGAGTGAACAGAAAGATCCGAAATTGTGCAGAATGCATCCGGTAGGGTACATAATGCAAAAAGTGCAGCATGTAGCAAATGACTTAAATAAATGAGTGAAGTTAACCCAATTACCAAACCTAAGAGTCCAGGTCGTGTTGCTGCTGGGAAAAGACTTGTTGAATGGAATAGGAAAGTGAAAGAAGACCTGCTAAAGAAGCCGCAAGAACCTGGTCAAGAACCTACTCAAGAACCTACTCAAGAACCTACTCAAGAACCTACTCAAAAACGTGATCAAGAACCTGGTCCAGTCAGTTCAAGTACTGCCAAGACATACTACTATGGTGCTGGAGCGTTGACTATTCTCGCAGTGGGGGATTTTGTGTATTTTAAAACAACGAAAAAATCCGAGCCTGTAAAAATCTAACAATTCATTGATCCTTTCGCCTATAATAAACATGTCTAAACCTGAGTATGGGAAAGAAATTATCTACTCGCTATGGCAAACTGCACGACTCGGTGTCTATACCGTGGCAATTAGTCTAGGAGGTAAGAAGCTGCTTGGTGTAACAGATGGTGCGAAACTTGGAGGTTATCTAACAGTAGCTATTATAGTTGACGATTATGCGATCAAGCAAGGCTGGTACAAAGATAAAATCAGTATGTCATAAATGGCTTCAATCGCGATAATGATTGGGGGGGGGGGGCATCGATAAATGCGCTAGCATTCTCTGGTACAAACTACTTGTCCATTACCTAGATAAAAAGCAAGCTGAGGAGGAACGAGAAAAGCAACTTAAAGCCGAAGAATCTCTTCGCAAAGCTAAACAGGATTGGACTCGAAAACGACAAGCAAAATTAGATTTTTACAACCAGTTTTTGAGAAAAGAACAACGTGCATCAGCTGCAATCAACGACATGAATGAAGCTGCTCAGGAGTATTACCTGGCTACACATCAACAACAGCCTGAATTTCCTCCAAAACCAGTACTGAGTGACTTTTATCAGCCATCGCAAGTTCAACAGGATGGTGAACTAGTGTTCATTTTCGGTGGACTAGGTATCCTTACAGTGATTGCGTACAAATACATGTAAATACTTATGGTTTTTGTCTCTAATAAATGGAGACAAAACACATAACTGAAAAAGATCGCTTGGCTCAGCATGAGCAGTCACTGAGCGCTATCTACTATCAACCAGAACACCTGTGGACTGGTAACAAAGCCATCCGAGAATTGCAAAAGGAATCTAAATTATCACGTAAAGAGGTCGTACATTGGCTTGGCCGTCAGTTGCTATGGATATGCCATATCAGAGACCCTAAAGGTATTAATCATCCACACTTTAACATCACAAAGCCGAACGAGATGCATCAATTTGATCTGCTTTACATGCCAGGCGACAAGATGTACGGCAACAAGTACAAGTACACTCTCACTGGTATCGATGCAGCCTCAAGATACAAAGTAGCGAAGCCTCTGCGAACGAAAAAAGCCTCAGAGGTTAGCAATCTGATCAAAGACATCTACAAGGCGGGACCGTTGCGTTATCCAAGAGTTCTTCAGTTAGACAACGGAACCGAGTTTAAAGCCGATGTGACAAGGTTGCTGGAGGCTAATGGTATAGAGGTTCAAAGGGCGACAACAAGGAGCTAGCAAAGCATCTCTTTAGACCACAAGATGCTCAATAGCTCCAGGACCCTGAAAAAGTAGCAACTACCTGGATCAAGTATCTCTACAGGACAGTTAACAAGATGAACGCTACCAAGACGGTAATGATCGGGAATAAACCTGCCCAGGCCATCAAGATGGAAGAAGTACCACTGGTTAACGCAGAAGCATACCCTAAAGAAAAACTTTTGCCTGAAGATGGGCTTTTCTTGTATTTGCTGCAGCCTGGTGAAGAGCACGGAGACCAGCGTCGACGTGCTACGGATGCGATATGGTCCAAGCAGACCTACAGACTGGATCGCATCGTGGAAGAGCCCGGTAATCGCGTGTTGTATTATCTGGCTGATGGTCCAGAGCGAGCGTTTGTGAGGAAAGAGCTCATTTTGATCCCAGAAGATGTCCAAGTTCCACCATAGCATGTGCAGCAGTGGTAAAGCTAAGGCTCTGCGAGAGGGGGTGCGTTGGCACCCTTTTCAAAATTGGTGACCGCTAGCAAATATTTCTTAAACCCAAAAAGGTGAAATACAAGGATGTCTATTCTTACAATGCTTAAGTTACCTAATATGGAAGTGTTATTTGATAAACAAAATCAACCATGGTTTAAGCCTGCTGATCTTGGAAGTTATCTGGGGATTAAAAAGGTGAGAAACAACACAAAGTTACATATCGAAAAGGTTTAGATAAGCGTGAATATGCACCAGAGAAAATCTGGGCATATTGGCCCTTGCTGGTACCCGGTCAAGCATGCTAGGAGGTGGTAAAAATTCCCATGATTGCTTTCTATCTTTTGATGGTGTGGTGTACGTCATCATACACAGTAACAAACCACAAGCGATCACACTGGCAGAAGAACTGGGGATCGCTTGTCTTGGGTTTAAGGTCGAAAATAAAGAAGCAGCGACCATGTTGGGCATCATCGAGGCGTTTAATGGTGAAAACATGATTCAACAGCACCATGTTGACGGGTATAGGATTGATCTGTACTTTACAGATTACAAACTCGCCATTGAATGTCACGAATTTGATCACCAACACTGAGACATTGGGTACGAGATCAAGAGGCAAAATCACATCGAGTCAAAGTTGGGGTGCACATTTATCCGGTACAACCCTGACGCAACCGACTTTGATATTTTTAAGGTCATGGGTCAAATTTTTAGACACATCAGAGGCTCTTAACACAGTGTTAAAAAATCAGTAGTTAACCCATGTTATGTCTGTTGTCCAGACATAAAAAATTTCAGATACAATACAACAAATAAAAATATGTCTCTTTCCTTGTTTGCAAATCCACCTACTATTGAAGTGTTGTTTGATGAGCAAAAACAAACATGGATACATCGTGCGCAATGTGGTGGGTGGTTAAAATTAAAAGAGGTTCACATGTCGGTACCAGATGATATGAAGCGAGATCAGTAGTGTGTCAGAAGTGTGTCAGAAGTGAGCTTGAAAACGGTGAAAACGGATTGCGCTCATTTCAAAGACCAAAACATGCCAATCCTCACGATGTTTTCATATCTGTTAAGCTAGCGGTATACATCGCAATGCGTAGTGACAAACTCGGGGCAAAACAAGCCCTCGATTGGTTACTAAACGACGTCATTCCACGGGGCCTAAATGATAAGCTTAAAGAGGTTACTGAGAGCCACCAACGAGCTATTAATGATCACCAAAAAACTTTGGAGGCTATTGAAGAACACCAGCAAGCTTTGGCCCTATTCAACGATGATCTAGAAGATACACACAGAGGCAAGTCGTTGTACTGGAGCAGGATAACTTGGAGCTCGATGATCAAGTTGAGAGGTTACGCAGGCGGGCTGTGCCATACCTCAACGATGAAAAAAAGAATAATGGAATGGTGATCATTCAGAAAAATAATGGTGACGAATTTTAATGTGGTCAACAAGGCTATGTCGCACAAAAAATTAAAAACAAGCTGACAGATTACCCTAATGCAGCCATTGTTGTATTTGGCAGAAACTCCCAATGCCATTGTACGTTACAACTGGCTGAGGAAACGAGGATGCATCGAAGTCAATCCTACAAGAGTTAAGCATTTTATAATAGGTGAATGTTACACGCATCTGAGATTGATGGAGCTCGTGGAAGCATAAGTGTCGTCAGATCTCGAAGGTTCATCAAGTGTCCACTGTAGCAAAGTCTGTGAAAAAAAAAATCAAGAGAAAAAAGATGGGTAATTGTTTGTCAAAGATAGAAATACCTGATTGTGTTATCTACGACATGGTGGTTTCGCGTTTAAGTTCAACATTAACACCCAGGGAAAAGCAAATGGTAAGTCGTATAGTGGGCAGTCACTTAAAAGATCTCTCTGTGGTGGGTAAAGCATCGCTGAACAAATCAGTATACCCTGTAAAAGAAGATATGTTTCCACTTCAAGCGTTTGATTGGCATTAAAGAATGAACGTTGTTCAATGAGTCACCCAACTCATTAAACTACTATCAGATAACCCCGAGGATGTTCTAGCCTGACGTACAAACATGCGTGCTTGGACTGTTTGAGCTGTTCTTTGATCGGCTCCCAGTCGTCAATTAAGTTTGTCTATTCATCCGTCATTTTTAGATCGCTGCGTTCTTTCAGGTGAAAGATGAACCATGTGAAAAGCATCTTGCACTGGCGGCGCAGATTTTTTGGCAGGGCCGTATAACTTTGGGTTAAAAGTCACAACGAGTGTCTTTGATGCCTACCCGAAATCGCAAGTTTTAGCAACGGCTGACGACGTTTATCAAGCGTGCTATCAGCAATCATGTCATCAACAATGAACAAGGTTTCTTTCATTGCGAATCCCTTTGAAAATCTCTCAAGCCACTGAAAAAGCTGATCTCTCGGCTCGATCAGAAACACTCTGTCGTCGATCCACAGAGGTTTGCACTCTAGGTACGTCTTATTCCAACGTAATGTAGGGCATAAAATCACGACGTTTTCAAAATGGGTGACATATTCGTTTAGCAGCAGGTCAAGGACACGTTGCGTCTTTCCACAACCTGTTGCACATGAAAAAATTGCAGTGCACAGGTCTTTTACAACCTCGATCATTAACTTAATACCAAACGCTGTGAAATCGCCCATTTTGAAAATTGACTTGCCCGTCTTCGAGGACGTACACGTAACATTTTATGTCTCCTGTGTTATCAGCCTTCTTTTCAATTTTGAGTGTTACCCCGTCGCTGGCGTTCTTGAGGCGCCTTCCACTTCCATGCAAAATGTTTTCAGGTACAGACCTAAAGTCAATAAACAGACAGTACCTTGTTGTGAAAAAGGTACCCAAGGTCATACCTGTGTCTTCGTCATTTTGAAAATACCCTCCGGCTTCGTTGTATATGTCTTTTGGTAGCATCCCGTGACTGTACAGCTGGTTAGGCTGGCCTTCATCAGTGATATTAACCTTTGAAATCAGCAGGTTGTAAAAGTCCTCTGGGCCAACATCGTAAGCTTTTTGATTTGCTGGGTCAACGAAGGGCAAGGCCAAACCTGTTAGAGACTCGCTTGGCTCGTTAACTTGAATGTTCCACATGGTATCGGATTTTTTCAAGGGAATGACACGGTGACTAAGTACTCTGTTATAGAAGAGAGCCATGTTAGATAACTCGCCTTGAACACGCCTCGCAAGACTGCTGTCTTCTACCTTTTCAAATTCGAGAGCGATGTTGGTAATTTTGTACGTTCCATCAGCCGCCTTAGCAGTCGCTCCTGATCCTGTACCGGCATCTCTGAGCACGCTGGAGTACGTAGCAAAATGTAAGATGAAGCTCAGACGATCGTCGATCAGCACAAAGGGTAGGTGTTTTGTCAACTCAAATTATTGCGCCAGTGGTATACAAAAACGATTGCCGTATATCTTCGCAATCGCCTTTTCTTTGTTACTCGCAGCGGCTTCGGTCCCATATGCTCCAATTTTTACCTAATTGATCTTTTTGCCATCGTCAATCCCGTGTTCAATGAGAGCTGCACGCTCTTTAACAGACAGCCAGAGGTCATTATAGCATCGCCAAACATCGAAGTCTTGCATGCTTGGAATCTCGTTGCTCTCGTAGGTAGTTAATCGTATGCTTTGTGATCAGAGCACTGGCGACGTTGTTTACTGTATATCGCGTAGTCAGAGAAGATGTTAAGCCGAGGTCAAACGTTAACTTCAGTGAACCGGGATAATGACGCCATTACTGTCCAAGTTTGGGACCTTCACCTCGAAATCTTGCCCCTGATGGATCGTACTGGGCGTATGGGGTACTTTTACGTGCTGCTTGGATGCTTTGAACGTTAACTGTCTAGCTTTGATCCGTAAATGCTGCTCATTTAATATAGGTTAAAATAAATGATCGAACCGACGTTTGTTGATGAAGAACGCATACCATTGTATGATAACACAGATGATGCTGATGTGACACCACCTTATACCGAAGAGGAAAATACATTTTCAACCCCCGCAGCGGAAATACCTGCAACATCTAGCATGCAGTCTCTGGAGCTTAAGAGGCAAAAGATTAGCAGTCTGTATAGGCATCTGGGGGTTCCTAAGAATGATGCAAATTTAGCGAGTCTTGATCGCTTGCGCTTGAAGTTGAACGAAAAGATAGGTGCACAAGTCTTGGAATTTTACAAAGATGGAGAATAGCTAAACCTCAACGATAAGCGTACTGGAAAATGGCTTTCAGACAGCACTCTAGGTGGTGAGAATTCAATGATTAGACATCTAGGTTTAGATGATATACCTGAGAGGTTTAAAAGACAGAAATCTACAGCTAAAAAACTCTCTCGGACTCTCCCCACAGAGTTGGAAATGGAGTCGATTTCTCTCGAGGATCTGAGCCAAAAGGTATCTGATGTTGACAGTGAAATTAGACGTGTTAGCAACGATTCAAGTCTGAAAGGGCTCTACCGATGCGAAAGTTACTGGGGCTGGACAGGGCGCTCCGAAGGATACAGAGCTAACTCGCGAACAACGTGGCAAAGCTTGGGGAAATAGATAGACATATCGCCGTAGAGCATAAAAAATTAAGCGACCTGCAAAATGATACACTGCTGTCAGAGCAAGACAAGGCTGCGAGTAAAACCATCCTGTACCGGCGTCTCAGCGGTCTGAGCTACACGACTTGAACTAGCTTCACAAAACCGAAAAGAACTCCAAAGCCAATTTGCGAGGATCCGGCAAACCATTGAAAAGGTGCTCCACAGTGTTACTACGCTCGCCGAAAAGATTAAAATTTTGTTCACAATCGCTGCAGTGTTGACAGCGTTTGGCTTGATCATGGAATTGATCGTTCAAGCAGTTACCGGTGGCGGTTGTGGTGGTAATGTACCTAGCAAACCACCAGCAAACGGTGCTAAAGAGTGGGTGCAAAAACTGCTAAAAGCATTTGCTAGACTACTGGGAAAACTAGCTGCAAAACTGGGCGCTGCGCTACCGGGGATTATCGGGAGCCTTGTAAGCTGGTGGTCGAATTTTCTTAAAGGTGCAACGATGTTCGTAGCAGAACATGTCTGGCTGTTACTCGTGTTTGTTTCAGGACTCGTTGGATCATGGCTGTTTAAAAAGGTAAAATCCAAGTAAAATTAGCATAGGATGCCTACGATGATAAGTGACTGCTTCTCTTCTTGCTCATGTTGAGCTGCTTGGCGATCATGTTCATTTGTTGCAGCAAGTGGTTGTGATGGTGGCTCTCGTTTTCTAGCAAACGGGTCTCGATGCACGGGTTTTTGAGGCACCGCCTGTTGGTTAAGTGTCGACACTTCACCAACTTTAGTGCCGACCGGACCGATCAGGATATTATTGTTATACCCCTCTAGTTTTCCGACGCGTAGGTTCATATCATATAGCATATTGGAATAATTACAAGGTTCACTGGTGTCTGAGCATATTTCAACATCTGTTGAAACATGTTGACATCGCCCTGCAAATCTTCAGGTCTCTTAGTGACAGTTTCTAGCTCTTGCAAATACAACTGTCTAACGGTCGTATTTGATTCATTATCACCTACAAAAGAAGCCTTACCCTGCGCTTGTGAGCCGAGCAACAATCAGGCATACAGTCTGATGCTTTCAGAGATTTTTGTTAAACCTTGCGGCGTAAAGCCTTTGGACTCTGGCAGTATCCATTTTGCCCAGTCCCCTTGCTCAATAGGAAAGTACGAATATGATCTCTGATCCCACGCTGCTGAATTAGACCCAAATTTATAGAGAACTTTCGGATCTGCACCATACTCGCTGCAGATTTGCGAAAATGCCCCCTTAGAGTAGTTGTTATCGTATTGGCTAAATCCATCTTCATAGGGGAGAGGAACTTTCATACTAAACAAGATTCTCCGCATGTGGTAGTATGTCTGAAACTTTAGAATAAAGCAAAAGATTGGTGGAACCATTACATCATCCTGTAAATGCTGGCTTGATATTCCAAGGGCAGTTGTCGAACAATGGACTGCAAAACTCAGTTGAGACTGCCAAAATCTCATGTAATCTCCGTATCCCCAGCGCTTAAACTCTTCTGAATGAGAATTTAAAGATGGCATGGTAAATTTGACAAAGATGTTAGGAAAGACCAATGTAACATTGTTCCTCAAATAGCTATAGATTTTATGTTTTATGACATCATCGAATATATTACAAAGTCAATAACTCTCAACAAGCACCTAGAAGCAGGTTCTTCTATTTCAGTAAAATCTATGGGAGTAAAACCAAATTGGTACCACCTTACGCAAGACAACGATATCCATGTCTGGAAGGGTTCTAAAGATACCGAATCTGATCCTAAGGTCATTTCTTACCGTCAAGGTTAGTACCAATAGAAGCGGTTCATGGATTACTCTAACGCGTATTCAGAAAGGACATTTTTCTTCGATCTCACAAAAAAACGGTAGAGTAAGGATCACTGTTGAGCATGGATTGCTCGAGCTTTTGGGGCTACCTAAAATGTATTACACAGGACGTGTAGAATACTACGGGAGTAAACACAAGTTTAACATGCTCACTCACGTTAAGCTTAAATGTAAACAACTCTATACAGCAGAGGATACCCTTTTCACGTCCAAGGTGCTCTAAATCTCAAGACCATGCACTATATTAATCTCGGGACCCAGTACAACATCGGCGTCATCGTGTTTTAGCGCCATGAACACCCTAAATTTTTCAAGATACATGGTTCTACTGATACCCTGGGGCTTAACCTAGTTGATGCCGACGGTAAAGATGTCTCATCATCTCTGAACCATCTCGAACTAATAATAAATGGCACAGTACGACATAACTACAAGTAAAATCAGCGCGATATACCACACGTTACCGGTACCGTCAGCTCCCGATCCTACTAACGAGTCACACGTGTATCGGTTGCAAAAGATTGAGGAGATTGAACAACATTTACGCGATTTTGGGGGACAACAGCCCACTACGTCGATACAGGCCTGATTATTAGCACCATCATCACCTCAACTGGTGGAATAGCAGCGATAGCGACTGGCATCGGTGCCCCTATCGCAATAGCCTTGGAAGGTGTCGACATTGGCACTGGATTGATCCAGGTACGGGTTCGAAACGAATCAAAGAAATTGGACCTTAAAGTCAAGAAACACGAGATGATCAAGTTTTTGGCTGAGTCTTCGCTCAACAACGTGTACAATAAGATTTCAAAGGCAATCACAGACAAACATATCGATGATGCGGAGTTTACCACCATAATGCACGAGAAACAACGATACCTCGTTGAAAAGCAAAAAAAAAGATCTCAAGCTAAAAAAGAGGTCCCCTCTCTGGATAAGAAAGAACGCGCAGCTCTCGTTGAAAAGACCCGTAAAGAAGAACGTGAAAAGATCGCAAAAAACTTAACATCTGTACCTTCTGCAAGCGGTACCTAGACGATCCACCACCTTACACCTGAAGAGCATGAATTTGCAATGAATAGGATGATTTATGACACGTGTATGTTATAAATCTTTAATATCTTTCATAGTCCACTTCGTACCCTCGCCTGTTGTCGCATCGATTTTTAATCCATCATCGATTACGGTTGTTTTTTTTTAAGGTGTTTTAGCTGCCTGCTTTTCTAACTGAGATATGCACGTTTTTAATGCACAATCTTCACACCCTGTATACTCTGTTTGGACTCCAATTGACGGTTGATTTTTTCGATATTTTACGACTTTTTCACCTCTCAACAACTGCTCAAGTTGATCTCTGTTCATGGTCAAATAACCAACCTTTTAATCCATGCTCTTCTGCATCTGTTCTTAACTGCTTCAGAGTAGACATTTTATTATAGGATAGAGGGGTTTAACTAACAATCATTCATTTTTTAGGCGCTGCTCCTCCACTCTTCATCGTCAGATGAGTCACTCAACCGTGCTGTTTGCTCTCTTTTCAATTCGTTCCATTTACACTCTTCTACGTAGACTTGAAGGTAGTAATTACTTCCTTGTTGTTACACAGAGTCGGTCTGTAAAATTGCTACAGCTTCATACTTAATGTTTTCCGACGTCCAACCATGGAGATTGGTTGTGATACGGTTGTCCCAGGTTTTCAGTTTTGTATTTACGTAACGATCTTTGTTTACAGGGTCTTTTGTCAGACTGTTGAATATCTGCTCCTCCACTTTACTCCAGTTCATCCTGTACTGCTCAAGCCAATCTTGATGTTCTGCGAGATCAAAGCTCATCGTGTGAGGTGATTTTTCGTTGTATTTAGTAACACCATGGCTAAACACATTTTTTGGAGTTTTAATCAGCAGTGGAATAATGGTCTTTTCGGCGTCTTGATATCCCACTACAAATTTGTAATCTTTTCCACCATTTGCAGGTATTACTTTAGAAACAGCAATATTATCGACATTTAGGGTTGGTAGACCTGTGACCTTTTTAGCTCTGTAGAACTGCTTTTTTGCAACAGTAGTGTGATCAAATTCCAGAGTGCTCATCTTTATTATAGAAGAAAGATGGGTCTAACTAACAATCATTCAT
>JAUCNQ010131341.1:0-17662 GCA_032352715.1 Bougainvillia muscus | reverse complement strand
TTGGACACTGACAAAAGCAAACGGCCTGTCAGCAACTTTCTCAGATTACATTCGCGTTCTTTTAAAGAAATCAGAGTAACCACTTTCTATAAACTATAAGGTCAGCAAACTTTACTTGAAAATACTGGATTTTACCCAGGAAAGGGTACTTGAACTTTTGTCTTCGTACTGGATTTCTTCCATGCCAAATACTTGAAAATTGCAAAAATGCACTTGAAAATGTACTGGAATATACTGAAATTTAAACTTGAACATTGAGTGGCCACCCTAAAAGGGGTAGAAGAAGAGGTCTAATCTTCTTCAGGCCTATAATACCTTGGAATGAAGTTAGTTGAGATTAAGAACCTGTGAAAACTTTCTTTCAGGAGTACCTAGTGTATTTCTGTGATGAAAATGGCATAATCTTTGAGAGTTTTTCCCTGTGATGAATGTATACTGTCAGGGGCTAATACAGGCCGTTTTTGGGATCGGTGACCGCTTTTGGGCGTGAAAAAATTGGGGCCCAAAAAATTAAAATGTGTTCTCTTACTTTGCTTTGTTGGTTAATATGTGAGCAGTCTTTTACTTTCGTTTGTATTTTTAGTAGAAATAACAAATATATTTTTTGCTGAATAGTTTGCTATAAAACTGAGCGTTTCTTCATTTCAAATGCTAATCAGGAGTGTGAACATATGAACTTGTTTTAACGTTGTGCGCCAGCTGGGAAAGGGAATAATAGACGAACGAATACCTTAGGGTTCATATCAAAAAATTCACTTGAATTCGCTTCACAATTCGCACAATTCGTTTCATCTTCACCTTAGATGAAGTGTTATTGTGCATACAAAGTATGCACAATAGCACTTCATCTGAGATGAAAATAAATAAGAATAAAGCGAATCGTGAAGCGAATTTAAACAAATTTTTGAGACGAACCCTTAATAAGCTTTCAAAGGAATCTGACAGCCGTCAAAGTTCAGTGTAGTTTTTGCGTCATATTTTATTTTCGTACTTTTAGTCCACGTACGTTCATAAAGAACAAGGTCGTCATGTTCATAAAGAACAAGTCATTTTTTTCGAAAGAAACCTGTTTTTCTTATCCTAAATAATATTGTTTGACGATAAATACTTGTGCGATTTTCCATAGGGAAGATTAGACAAGCAATAACATTTTAGCGTCAACTTGACTGTTTTTGAAAATGAATCTCTTTCGAAGTACTAACCCTATGAAGTATCAAACTTTACTTACCTGAGAAGTCGTTCGACACACGTTCCGAGATCGTATTTAAAATCGAGTCCATTTTTCTGATTCTAAAACTTCGTACATTCCTTCTTAACTACACTCGCAATTACGTCTAAGATTTTCTGGGGTGCTCGTTTAAGCCAAAGTAGCGACCCCCGCAGAGGTCAAAAAAATTTTAACCTGCGGCGCCATTTTATGATGCCCAAAATAATTTCCTATATTAGTCCCTGACTGTGACTGTATTAAGCTACATTACTGACCATCCACAAAATTGGTATGGAAATTAGTATTAATTTTCATACAGAAAGAGTGTTTTTGTGCGTACAAGTATGTATGCACAAAAACACTCCTTCTGTGATGAAAAAGTCCCTTATTATGTTTTTGCTCAGTTTAAACATCCATGGTAGCTTGATTTGCATTTAGAGATGCAGTTCTGTATTTGAGAAAGAAACTTGTTTTTCTTTTTGGTTTTTAGGTGTTATATTTGAAAATTATCTCCATGGAAGAAAAAGAGCAATATGGTAAGCAAAATGTACTACTACTTTATGACATTGTTTCAAGTTAGACCAGGGTCTAATCTAGAATAGGAGGACAGCGTTCGATAAGGAGCTGTCTCAAAATTTTGCTTTATAAATCGCTTCATTCCTGTCAATTTTCATCTCAGATGAAGTGTTATTGTGCATACTTTGAGGTGAAAATGAAGCGATTTGTAAAGCGAATTTTTGAGACGAATCCTAAGCACTTTATTTATGCAAAAGAGCCCTATGAATACCTATTTTTTGGACTATTTTATGATTCAAGGCCCAGTGCCCGATTGAAAAGGCCTGGATTAGTGCCTGATAGAGTATGATGATCATTAACTGGTATTTTCTATTATTTGCTCATTGCATGTAAGCCCTGTTTTCTTTTTAGGTTGAGTGTCTCCAATGACTTGAGATATGATGCAATTCGAGATCTTAGAGACATTGGTTGTCACGCTAAAGTATTACCACTAAATAAGGTTTGTTTTTAAAAATGTATTGACCCGGGAGAATTAGTAATAAGATGATGTTATCTTTCCCCTAGCAGTGGTCAGTGGTAAATAGTGGAGAGTAGTAGAAAATCCCTGAACAACAATACACATCTCCTTATGAATGGTCACTTATAAAAGGAATTTAATTGGGGATCGTGCACACAATTCTTATGGCTAATTGTAACATTTTCATTACAGAAGTAAAGTGTCTTTGTGCATACTGTACTAAATAAAGTATGCACAAAGACCCTTCTTCTGTATGAAAATTATATTATTATTAATGGGTGTAAATTGTAAAGCTTTTATATGGAAGAGCAAAGAACTGAATCATAAAACCCTGACAAAGACATGTTGCAATCTTCTTTGGGCATAAAAACTTCCCTATAAAAATTGTACTTTCATCATATTATGAATCATGTCAGAAATAAAATGATTCTCAGGGTGATCGACATGTTTCAGAAGCCGATAGAAGTTTCATATTAGTGTTAACAACCATACTATCAGATTTTTTCCTGTCTTTAGTTTAAATATGATGAAAAGATCACAGCAAAAGTTAATGGCAAGTTTAAGAAAGGCTGTATATTTGCAACATATTCTGCATTGATTGGTGAAACCAGTAGCAATGCTAAATTTAAAAGTCGTCTAGATCAAATATTACACTGGTGTGGCAAAGATTTTGATGGGGTTGTATCCTTTTTTGTCCTTTTGCTACATGTTAACTGTGTATACAGCAACTTTCTAATTGCAATAAGCACTGAGATTAAAAAAAACAACCTTAGGAACCAGGGTTTCCCAAAGTGGGAATGGAGGTGGAGGAGGCTGATCTCTTTTTGATGGGGGGAGGCTCGTGCTTGTTTCCTGTTAGCATCCAACCGATATTGGTTTTGCCTTTTGTAACTTGTGCTTTTTCTTGAAGAAAGTGGTCTACAAAGAACAATTTGGTCAGACCCCAAGCATTTCAATTCCTCTCCTAAAACATAAAGTGTCATCACGTGCAATCAAAATCATACAAATTATGCAAAGTATGCACAAAGATAATTCTGCTAAATACAATTAATAGTGATGAAGCAAATGGTTACTTCATTGGCCATGTACAGCTATAAAAAAGTTATCGATAATGTAATTCCTTATGGATGAAATTTATCTTTAACTCTCAAAATGTACTCAGATAATTCTAGATGAATGCCACAAAGCTAAGAATCTAATGCCAGTAGGCTCTTCAAAGCCAACAAAAACCGGAATCACCGTTCTGAAACTACAAGATCAACTCCCTAAAGCAAGAATAGTGTACTGCTCTGCTACAGGTAAGATAAATTTGATTTAGCGTTCGTCTCAAAAATTCGCTTTAATTCGCTTCACAAATCGCTTCATTTTCACCTGAGATGAAGTGTTATTGTGCGTACAAAGTATGCACAATAACACTTCATCTAAAATGAAAATTGACAGGAATGAAGCGAATTTTTGAGATGATTCCTTACTTCCTATATTGCTCTATCTTTTGGCTGTCATTAGCAGAACCTGTATCTGTAGGTTCCGCTATTATGTGGCGATCTATAAAGGGAATGTCCAATATTATTTTTCGATTTATGAAAATTTTGAGTTCGAGTTATGTGGATTTTTGTAAATTAATATTTTTGCTGTATTCGAAAAAAATAATTGTAAAATAAAGTGATGAAAATGGTACTGCTAATACTTGGCAATCTGTAGCGGAGATTTCTAAGGGTGAATTGTTATTACTTTTAGGAGCATCCGAACCAAAGAATATGGCATACATGAACCGTTTAGGATTGTGGGGTCCAGGGACAGCATTTAAAGAATTTTCCGATTTCCTGAACTCGGTGGAAAAGAGGTAAAATTATGATTTAAAAATTCTTTAAAGTAACCTACAATAGAGCATCAAACAAAAGGTAACAGACAGAATTGCAGGGATTTTCCCCAGCACTTTTCTACCACTGTTAAACGGCAATTGAGTTTTTTTACTGAATCTTCCTCTGCAAATTTCTTTTGGATTATTCTGTTGGCAACTGTCTTTTTGTCCTGCAACCGACAGTAAGATATTCACGTAAGGTATTACAAAAAAGCATTTAGTGGTGTTTGAAGTGTTTTCAGAGTAGTTTTAAGGTCAAAATATAACCCAATAGCTATTTGATCGTTTAATTTTTACCACAGATGAATATTGATAGGAATTATCTTATAATATATAATATCTGCCAGTGGACTTTAGGCACATGTAATCCATGTTCATTATTTCTTTACTTTTTAGAGGAGTTGGAGCCATGGAAATGGTTGCAATGGACATGAAGGTATTTTTTCTATAGTCTCTTCAGAATAATTTTGCTTTCGCTGCTGGATAGGATTTAAGAAGGAAATTGAATAGGAAATTTATGTATATATCTGTTTTCAGCAAGCGACAGATTTATGATAATTTGTCTTTTCATTTAAATTCATGCAATTCTCATCTCAGAGTTGTTTTTTCCACTAAGTAACTTCTTCAGAATGGAAATTGATGCAAATTTTAGTAACTAAGACAGTATTCAAATGAGAATTTTTGTTTAGGGTCACCGTATCGAAATTCAAAATTTTCAGCACGGTTTCTTGTGCAAACTGTCTTTCCGTTCACATGATTGAGCCGTATCAAATTTCAGTACTGGGTGAATTTCGATACTGAGTCAAGACCGTATCGAAATTTCGCCACAGGTTAAGATTTTCCATGTGAACAGTCAGGCCATGGTGAAATCAAAAAATCATTGCGCATGCTCAAGTTGTAATTGCGCATGCTCAAACAAATAACTTGCACTGTCAGCAAAAGAAATCATGTGACTGTGAGAGAGTATGCGTCTCATTATGGCAACTTGTGAACAGAACAATTCTCAACCCAGAATAAAATTTCGATACGGGGACCCTAAACTAAATTTCTCATGTGAACACTGTTATGCTATTAAAAGTTATGCTATTAATTGCTTTCCATTTAGCTACGTGGAATGTATATTGCTCGCCAGCTAAGTTTCAATGGTGTAACATTTGACATTAAAGAAGTTAAACTTTGTCCGTCATTTATTGAAATGTATGATTCGTCAGTTAAACTGGTAGGTATCAATGTTTTGAAAAGAAGAAGACTCAAGTTTAAAATTAAGAACAAATTATTGCTACCATTTTTGAAACTGTCCACAAAATTGGTATGAAAACAGTTTTCATACAGAATTTATATCAGTTTTCATTCTTCTGTGATGAAAACGTTTCGTATTATGATACAAATTTTGTTGATGGTTCCTTGAGGATTAACCCCAAGTTTTGTTTTGGAGTTTAGACTGTGTTTTTTTTAATTTCGTTTTTATTTGATAATGAAGGTATTCAATTTGTATTACAAATTTCCTTTCTCTTTAGTGGCTTGACGCTAGAGAGAAGTTTCATGCTGCAGCAGAGCTTGTTGGGTTAGACGGCAAAGGAAAGAAGACGATGTGGGGTCAATTTTGGTCTGGTCACCAGGTAAGTGTTTTCTTGGTGTTGTGCATTTATATCAAGTTAACTTTTAGTTTTCAACCATGTTTAATTTATTGGTGATACCCTTAGTATGTTATTCATGTTTGCTTCTTTACACCTCATTTTATTAAATGAGAAATGCAGTTTCAAGTAGCATGTCCAAGTCTGCCTTAGAAATAAATTTCCTTTTCATTTTAAACAATTTAATTTTTTCATGCTTTATAGGAATGTTTAAAATTATTCTTTAGAGATTTTTTAAGTATCTTTGTATTGCTGCGAAAGTGAGAAAGGCTGTTGACATAGCCAAGGATGCAATAAATGTTGGCAAGGTAAAATACTAAAGGAAGTTAATTCCAATTAGCAATTCTGTATTATTGGTAGCAAATGTGCAGTGTGAAGGGACCGCCAACAACAAATCGTACCATTTTTATCACAGAGAGAAGAAGTGTCTACCATGCATTTAATGGTCAAAATTTTACAGAACTGTTGACAAATTATTTTTTTCATGGTTTTACATATGCAGAAACAAAAAGACTTTAGGTCTATATCCGGGACCCTTAGCTAACAGAAGACTCTAGAAGAGAAGTGGATAGGCTTGTTAGAAAAGAGCTAGGTTCTAGTGGTTCAAAAATGGCTACAGGCGATTATGGGCAAGTTTCACTAGAAAAGGATATATCACACTTTGAGAAGACGTTCGTCTGGCAATTTTGACTGCTGACCTAGATGGTGTTAATTCGAAGTGTATTGTGCATACTTAGGCACAATACACTTCTTCTGAACGAAAATTGCTAATATTTTCCATACGAATTTTGTGGCAACTCTTATAAATACTCTCCCCTAATTGTAAGAGTACTGCTGTTCAAAAACTCTATATGTATACTGTATTTAAAAGACAGTAGGTCATAGGCTTTGTAAATTCTGCTTATTCATATCGCTTTTCGTTCAGAAGTTGTGTCCTTGTGCAAGCCTTGTGAGTGCCTCGTAGATGAAGTCTCTGAAATAAAACTGAAACGATTATCAAGTTTATGGCTTACTTCTTTAATTAATGATCTTTTTCCAGTTTTTGAAATATGAATTTTAATGTGGTTTGTTAGTCTCTTTTAATGTGGTTGATTTCTCTCTAGTGTGTAATATTTGGTCTGCAATCTACTGGTGAAGCAAGAACACTGGATCAAATTGATGACCTATGTGGTGAATTAAACGATTTTATTTCAACGACAAAGTAAGAATGAATGTTTTTACAGTGATATGTTATCACGATGCGGCTATAATTATACAAGGTCGGATGAAAGAATCAAACTGAAAAAAGCCTGGGCAAAATTAAATTCGTTTTATGATTATCTGAGGGTCTGTCTTCAAAATTTTGACATTTTAAGTCATTTTAAGACATTTTATGGGTCTTTGTTTGTAGTGGGGAAAAAAACAAAAAGTTGTTTAGTTAATGTCCTCGTAATAAATTTATTTTCCCACACACTTATCCATGCATGCTATCAAGGACCTTGACGCTATACATTTTTTAATGTTGACTGTTTTTATATGTTTTTTATACTCAAGAAAATCATCTGTTTCATTATTAAACTATTATATTATTGTTAGGCCTCCTCTAGTTAAAAGGTTGGTCATCGTCATTCGCGCGCATTGAAAATAAAATTAAATAATCACCGCATTTGAGTTGATTATTTTCGTTTTCAGAGAGAATTTTGAAAATCATACAAAATTGCAGCAGTACGACCTGAAATAACTACGGTGCCTGCTGTTTATAGACCTATAGACCTTTTCTTATTAAACTATCTACACAACCAGTCTAAAGTGTTAGTTATGGAGTCATGATTTCGTAGTTTTAACTTACAAAGCTTAAAAATTTGTTTGAGAGCCTGATCTAAAGAAGAAAAAAAATCTAAAAAAATAGTAAAATAATTAATAATTACCGCGCGCCGCATTGGTACTTTGGTACCCGCGGATGACGATGACCAACCTTTTAACTATAAAAGATCAAATGTTCAGAAAATCAATTATTTTTGTTTTCAACATTATTTCTCTTTCTCATTAGCCACACACTGATATAAGTTCTTACGTAGCGTTATATAGAAACATAATATAGAAACATAGCGTTGAACAATGTTTGTGAACAAAAAGCTCAATAACTCATGTCTTGAAGGTTTTCAATAAAAAACTATTTTGTCAGGCAGTTTTTTATGGCAATTAGAGCATAAGTAGCAATTCTCTAAAAAATAATTTTTAGATGTCAGTTCTCTTTTAATGTGATATTCATAACACTAATACAAAAAAAATACAATAATTATATGAAAAAAAACTATAGGTATATTTCCTATGTGTTAGTTCCATTGCTAGTGAACGATTGTAGATAATTTTCACTAGTGAATTAGATGTTGTTTCCATTTTTTAGGGGTGTATTTAGTACTCTGGTTGAAAAACATTTTCCAACAACACAAAATCCTGACAGCCAACAAAACATTTCACTAGCTGACGACCGGAAGCGGAAAAGAGGTAATGTTACGAAGCGAAAAACATATATGATTTTAGACTAGAATGTGTTAGGGCGAGGATTGATTTTTCTTTTGACTGTTTTATGCCTACAAGTATGTACCACAACACTTCTCATATGGTGCAAACAACACGAACCTAACCGTATGGAGGAACCCCTAGTTAAGATGTAATTTATTTCCAATTTAAACTATTATGTAGAATGGAGGAAGCCAGGAAGAAGTGTTGTGAAGCGTAAGAAAGGAGGAAATGGTGATGTTGAAGTCATCTCTTCAAGTAAGCATTATCTAATCCTTTTTAATTTGCCTAAGAAACCATCTCAAAAATTTGCTTAATAAATTCGTTTATTTACTGTCAATTTTATCTCAGATGAAGTGTTATTGTGCATACTTTGTATGTACAATAACACTTCATCTGAGGTAAAAATGAAGTGATTTGTGAAGCGAATTGAAGCGAAGTTTTGAGACTAAGTCTTGTTTTAGTACTATATCACCCTGAACCTTAATTAAGCCATTTGATGCTTTAAAAGGGATTATTTAAAGGAAGAAACAACACCCTCACTTGTCCGCCATAATTGCCAACTGTTTCATTCTAAATTTAAAGTCTTATTATGGTAAATTATTGCTTTGTCACAAAAAAACTGGTTAGGCAATCGCATCTACCTGGTTGCATTTTATTATGTGGTATAATTTAGTTTACAACAGCTCTCATTCACAAATTGTCTTGTCTAAAAGGGACTATCTGCAACGTTCTTATCAAAAATTGAACCTCTTTCATCACATTAGAAGTGTCTTAGTGCATACTAATTATTACGTAACAAATTTTGGTGGTGGTTCCTGGTAACTAGATATAATGCAACAGAAATAAATTTAACTATTGTAAGACATTAAACTGCTACAATACTGTTGATTTAACATAAAGTTAAATTTTAGGTGGTTCAAGTGACAGTGACGATGATTATGGTAACGTCTCTTCTAAAGATGAGACAAACAATATGTTATCTGATAGGGGTAGTGATGTGGAAAGTGGCAGTGAAGAACAAGATTCATTTAGCAATGGAAGCTCATCAGGATCAGATGACGAAGGTTGAGTGTTCACCTTGTTTATCTTTAATCTTGTGTTTAAACTTGTGTATCTTTCTTATGAAAATTATGCCCGCCATATACTCTATTCACTTCACAGTCGAACGCTTCATTAATAATTTTAAGATCTGCTTTTTCATATTGTTGATTAACAGGGCTCTTCAGTGTCTAAGTCTGATGTGCTGTAACTTCGTCACAAAAGTAACATGGAGGCTCAAAGTCATTAAATTCTTAAATATTTAATGTATGCAAAAAGTCTCAAAAGTTAAGGTAATTTTCGTAATTCTCAACACAGTTAAGGTTAAATGTAACGTTAACAAAGGGGTAAGGTTCTTTTGAAAAAGATTCTCCGTCACCAGGAGCCTCTCATGGCATAAAAATTATACTCTTATAGTATGTGACGTCTTTGATCAGATTTCAAAGTTTTGTTTTTCTTAACCTGGGATTTCTGATTGTTTGAACTTTAATGATAGTTAAAAATAATTTTCGATCAAATTCATAACTGATTTTGTAAAGGAAATCATTTTGGTTTGTATTCTACTCTCATTTTTGTGGTGACAAGTCGCGAAAAACCTCTAGCCTACAGTAGGTTAAAAATTTAACTTTGGGTAAAATTCACGTCAATGTTTCTTTACAAAGCTCGTCTCCAGATTTCACCAAATTGTCAATAACTTTGAGAAAAAGCATGATTTAGAATTTTTTAGTTAGATTGTCTTCCTTGGCATAATTTAAAATTTATACAGTGAATGTTTTGTTATGAGATTGCTGGTATTCATATCTTGTAAACTATGCTTATAATTACTCTCTAAAAATCTCTTTGATTCATTATTTCTAACTTATTTAGATGCTTGGTTACGTGCTGCCAGTGAAAAGAAACCTAAAAAAGCTAAGAAGGTGGAGAAAGTAACCTTGAAAAAGGTTAACCAGTCTGTTGATTCAAGTATGAATGCATTGGCTGCTGCTGGGTTGAATCTGGGCCGGCAATACTCTTGGGCTAATACAACTCTTGTTGATGCTTGTAAGTGTATTGAAATGCATTTGTGTATTTTAATAAAGTGAAATCCTATCTTAGTACTTTGTAACTGGAGACTAATTTAACTGTCAGTAATTATGATTTTAACAGCAACAATTTTGATCTTTTCATTTCGAAAATCAGCCTAAATTCAGCTTGTTTTATAGGATATTTTTCTAAGGTGGAATTGACAGTGGTGGTGAGAGGTATATATGTACAAAAGATTTCTAGACATGTCAGATTGGATAATCATTAGAATGGTCTACAAATTCTGTTTCACAAATATTCAAATGCATTGTTTTGTTTACAATTCCCTGATATAAGGTCTCATTATTCTTGCCCGTGGTTAAAATAGAAACCCTTAGTTTTAAAAGATTCGTATCGCAAGTCGTACCATTTTCATCACATAAGGGATGTTTTTGTATACAAATTGGTACGAATTTCCATATGAATGTTTGGCACGGTCTCTTAAGTCTGTATATTTCCGAAATAAACTTAGTAACCGTCTCAAAAATTCGCTTAAATTCGCTTCACCATTCGCTTCATTCTTAATAATTTTCACCTCAGATGAAGTGTTATTGTAACACTTATGTGTTACAATAACACTTCATCTAAGATGAAAATGAAGCGAATTGCTAAGCGAATTTAAGACGATCCCTTATTTAGCTTCTTCGGACAACATGAAAAGTAATCGTGGAAAAGTCTTTACGCCATCTGGTCTGTCTCAACAGCTACTCTCAGTAAAAGACACACTTTTTCATGATGGAAAAGATGCTGTGCAGCGATGTCGAAATATGAAACAAAATTTGTTAGATCAACTAGAAGTGATAGCACCGTACCTACCACCAAACACACTTGATGAACTCATCGATGAACTAGGAGGCCCAGAATATGTTGCTGAAGTGAGTACTGTGATGGACACCAGGCTTACAATAAAATGCTATATTGATGCTATACAATAATTATAAAAAATAGCCCTATAATTTTGTGGACAGGCTCTTGAAAATGCGGTTGTGATTCTGAATTTTAGATTCCGTTGTTTACACTCGCTGATTCTATTATTTAACTAACTAACATTAAAGTGAGTATAATCGGAATCTGATTACTTTAAGATTTTTAAGAATGTTACTGACTTTGTATTTGTGGAAAACGCTTTCAAAGTTTTATCGAGTGCCAATCACTTTAACTAAGAAGAATTGTATATACTGTTTTGTATCTGTAATTCTTTTAAACTTTAAACCTGATTTTTCTCTTGCAGATGACTGGAAGAAAAGGTCGAGTCGTTGCTAAGGATGACGGGTCGTTTGCATACGAGCCACGTAGTAAAGATGACGTCCCATTAGAAATACTCAATGTTGCAGAAAAGAAACGCTTCATGGATGGCATCAAAGTGAGTTAGAGTTTTTATACTGCTTTTATTTGAGGTACTGATTGCTCAGTGGAACCGTCCACAGAAAGTGATGCGACTTTCCATACAGAAGTAGTGTCTTTGTGCATATTTATAGTATGCACAAAGACACTCTTTATGTGAAGCAAATGGTATGATTCTTGATATGAAATTTATAGACGGTCCCTAACGAATGAGTATTAAAATCACACTCTTCACAATTTGAAAGTTCATAAATCTTTTTCTTTTTATCATTTCATTTGAACTGTGTAATCTTTTGAGTTGAAAATCGCCAATTGGAAGTCGCTGCGTTTTCTTTCTACTATTATAGTGTGGTCGTTCTAAGGTTTAACCCAGAATAAATTCAAATATAAGGATATTTGGTATCGTTAAAAGCGGAATTACATGTAGCTTTGGGGCAAAAATATTTATAGATTTAAACGTGGGTTATTTACCCCTATGAACCCTGGAGGAGCAATAATGCCCCTCCTTCCAGTTTATTTAAAATAACTTTTGAAATAATTGCTGAACTGTCTTGAAAAATTTCCACTTTCAGCATATATGTTCACGGTGACTATTTCAAAAGTATCAAATAATTGATTTGGAATTAAACATAAGGGACCTAAAGAAGACCCGAATCCATTTAGGATTAAAACAGATAGCGGCATTTGGAATTATTTCCATGGGAATCCACCCTGGAAATTTTTCCGGAATTTCTCCAGAAATGGAAAATTTTTCGGTTTTCCGGAGAATTACGTCATTTTCGAAAATGTCTTTTAACAATGAACAATTATGCACAGTTTTATCCCAAAATGATTTCTACTTTAGAAAATACAGCCAATATTTCAGTTTTTAAGGGGAAATATGAAAAATTTGGCAGGTGGTTCTGATCAATGACCTGTAATTTTTGAATTAGTCACCGTGAACAACTGAATGGTGATCACAAGATGCAAAATAGATTTATACTGAAAGTGACGAAGTTTCAAGACAGTCGAACAGTTCTTTCAAAAGTTATTGTAAATAAATTGCAGGGTGGGGACATTATGGCTTCTCGGGGTTCATAGGGGTAAATAAACCTCTTCACGTTTATATGAATATTTATTTTTGCCACGAGGCGAGGCTTTTAGTATGTTAATTTACATATAAATACGCTTCTAACGATACCAAATATGCTTATGTTTGAATTTATTCCAGGTTTACCCCTTTTTTACCTAGAATGACCACAATATTAGCTTTTCAGTGATCAGAATGAATGATCACAACCAGTACATTTGCTCTTATTTTATTAGTTCGTAGCTGTTATTTCTGAAGCAGCTAGTTCTGGAATTTCTCTACAAGCAGATCGGAGGGAAAAGGTGAGCTATCCATTTTGTTGGAAATGTTCTTTTGACTAAGGGTTCGTCTTTAATTCACTTCACAATTCGCTTCATTTTCACTTCAGATGAAGTGTTATTGTACATACAATGTATGCACAATAACACTTCATCTGAGATGAAAATTGACAGGAATGAAGCGAATTTATAAAGCAATTTTTTGAGACGTTTCCTAACTCATGATATACTAAAAAACAAATCATGAGTTAGGAAACGTCTCAAAATTTATAATAATTGTACCATACTTAGTAGAAATGAGTCCGGTCAGTTTAATAAGGATATTATTTTATATACAAAAGAGCCCTAAAAATACCTAGTTTTCTTTAAGAACTAGCTATTTTTACAACGATTTTTCTAAAGTCCTTGATTAGTGTCTGCATCAATAATACTCACTGACCTACCCTACTTTCTTTGAATTGTGTTTAAGTATCAAATTATATAAACCGTTTATTTCGGACGTAAATTTAGGTTATTATATTAAAGGGACTGTCCACAAAATTCGTATCCAGGGCGTTAGCCAGAATCCTAAAAAATTCTGCGGTCTGAGTGATTTGGGAAATTTAATGTCTTGAAAATATTGTGCCTAAAACCTCTCCCCCCCCCCTCCACCATGGTTGGGGGGCGAAGAAATTGTTTCAATCTAGACCCCCTGAAATGGCCATTTCAGCCATTTCTAAAGCTAAATTTATGTTAACGTATGATAAATTTATCATCTTTTAAAATAAAAATCTTAACCACCATAGGCAGATCCAGAACACTATTTTATAATCTATTCAAAGCGATAAAAGGGAGCACAAAGCTAATTAATTTTTAATAGTTTAAAAATCGATCGTTAGGTTTTAAAAGGCTAACAATTATTTGTTAATCATTTTTAATCTCCATCATAGTGCTCAAATTAGGTACGGGTGAATCCGTCACTGTTTAGTTCAAAGTTATTGCATGTGAACATCGCTCTCAATGAACCAACGAAATATCCAAGAATGCCTACAATAAATTGTCTGGACAATGAAAATAATTTTGTTTTTAAGCATTGCACGACTTTTCAATCAAAAACATGATAACTTTATTATCTAGACAAATTAATCTATGATGTCATTTTTATTCAATTAAAATCGTATTGAAGTTTTATCATAACGATTATGTAATGAATTTCTAAGAAAAACGAAATTTGATTTGATAATCTGTAATTGAACATGTTTTAACCTTCATAAAATGGTCACACATACTTAAACAATCCTGCAGCATAAAGCAGCAGGATTGTTTAAGTATGTGAGACCATTTTACAACCTTATGCATGAAAGGGTTAAAGGATTTACAACTTTGAACGTTAACAATTTTAAAATGATAACTCTCACGCGATAAAAAGTATTAAACAGAACCGGATCCAAAAGTAGTCAAACACCTACGAAAAGTGTAAAACTTTTAAAATTTCTATGAAAAACCTTTGTGATACATTGTGATTAATCATGGTATCAACTCACAAGGCCTCTACCTTTCCCAAAAAAAGTGGCCTGTTTCCCACGAGTATGTGAATATAGACTTCAAAATTAAAATAAAATTGAAGAACTTGATTTTGAATATAAAAGATCCGCATGTACCGAAACAAATATAGTACACAACAAGATTTTTTTTCCTTTTTCAAATAACATAGTTGCCATATAAATCTTTCATTTTAATATAGAAACGTACTCCTGCGCAAATAATTTCAATTACCTACAGTATTGCTTAAAAGCACAAAGAAAAGAAAAATACATGCGGTGGAGTTAAAAACTAAAAAAGAAACGAAACTATTGTTTAATCACCTTGATTTTTGCAGTAATTACAGTTAACTCAAAGTACTCTTAAACGATTCATCCCATTAGAAAACTCAATCATGTCTATTTACATACATTGATGACTTTAAGCATTAGAGGTGGTGCCTGAAATGTTTCGGATGCCGATAAATTAACAAAAACAAACGTTTAAAGATGGTGAAACGAAGCTGGGAAGAGAGATCGCGACGGGAATCTTTTTCTTTTATTTTTCACCACTTGTAAAAAACAAATATTTAAATTCTAGGCAATGAACAATTGGGAAATTTTAGTCTAGACACAATTGGGAAAATCGCAGTATACGCGGAATTTTTAGCCCCTGGTATCGTAATGCTAACCATTTTAAGAAGCGTTTTTGTGCATACTAGGTATATACAGAAATACTGTTTCTTTATGAAAATTTCTATACGAATTTTTTCAATTATTAGATCAATTGAAATACTGTTTTTTAGAATCAACGTCGACGTGTTCATATAACACTGGAATTACCTTGGAGTGCTGATAAAGCAATTCAACAGTTTGGTGAGTAGATATTTAAGGGTCGGTCAACAAAATTCGTATTACAAAACACATTATTTTCTTTACAGAGGAAGTGTTTCTGTTCATACTAACTAAGTATACCCAAAGACCCTTCTCCTGAGTGAAAATTGATACGAATTTCAATGCGAGTTTTGATGTTGTTGTGTTTATTGTATTGTTTTGGTATTTATATGTTTTGTTAGTAATGGAGTTCTAATATTATATTAAATGGTAAAATTGAAAAAACAGAAATAAGATGCTCCTATTCCGTAAGCTAAATTGATCATCTCGCAAATTTTGGACCCCGAGTATCTATTCATGTAAACAAGAAATTAAACTGCAGTAGAAATGGGAAGAATTTATGTGAAAAAAGTTATATTTTTTTGTTTTCTGGTGCAGGTTATAGTGTGAAAATTTGTTTTTAGTCTATCTAGTCTCAAAAATTCGCTTCACAATTCGCTTTATTCCTATGAATTTTCATCTCAGATGAAGTGTTATTGTGCATACTTTGCATGCACAATAACAGTTCATCTAAGGTGAAAATGAAGCAAATTGTGAAGCGAATTTAAGCGAATTTTTAGGACTAATCCCAAGAGAGCAAATCGTTGCTTTGAGAGATTTTTTCGAAGAGCATAGCAAAATACTATAAACCTTTGATTGGTATGAAAATATTTCAATTTATTGTTTTTCTTTGTTTTTCCAGGACGAAGTCATCGCTCAAATCAAGTTTCCGCGCCTGAGTATCTCTTTCTCATCTCAGAATTGGCTGGTGAACAGCGGTTTGCTTCTATAGTTGCCAAGAGGTTAGAAAGCTTGGTATGTATTATTTAAGGTTTATGTCTGGAAGATTCGCTTTTAAATTCGTTCCAAAAATCCTTTCATTTTTATCTCAGATAAGGGACTGTCTCAAAAATTCGCTTAAATTCGCTTAGCAATTCGCTTCATAATTCGCTTCATTATCATCTTAGAGGAAGTGTTATTGTAACACATAAGTGTTACAATAACACTCCATCTAAGATGAAAATAAAGCGAATTACGAAGCGAATTTAAGCGAATTGCTAAGCGAATTTTTGAGACGAACCCTAAAGTGTCGTTGTGCATAGAACGTATGCACAAAGGCAAAGACATTTCTTCTGAATGGAAATTGATAGGAAGGTTTTTTATTCTGTTTATAACTGTATTTCAGGGTGCATTAACACATGGCGACCGTCGTGCTACTGAATCTAGAGACTTAAGCCGCTATAATTTTGACACTAAGGTTAGTATAATGTTTTTAGTGACGCAATCAATCTTCTATTCTTTGTCATTCAACTATTGTTTTTTTTTTATCAAAATCTTATGTAATTTTATATATATCACAAATCTTGTTGTGAACTTCTCACTATAAAATGTGCTTAATCAAGAATGAAAGATCGAAATTAACATGGATTACCACTAATCATTGTTTAGTGTTTTTACGCTTTTTAAAAATGTCCCTTCGTTTTAGGACTCGTCTCGAAAATTCGTTTTGAAAGGAATTAATTGTGATTGATATTTTTAGGGTTCATGATAAAGTTCTGTTTATTTGCTGTTAACCCTTTCACGTCCATAAGAAAAGCACTCGATGTTGAAATCGAAAGCTATCTCAGGCGCGCGCGCCTTCCGCCCTCTCGCCTCCTAGGTGACTTTCGATTCATTAGCACTTGTGGTTTCGATCTTAGACTCAGTCTAAAAATGCGATTTTTGGGTCACTGGTGACCCATTACGGACGTGAAAGGGTCATATATACTGTCATATATATTAGCCTCATTCGTATTAATTAATCTTTTTGTATGCACAATGACACCATATCTGAGATGAAAGTGAAACGACTAGTTAAACGAATTTAAGCGAAGTTTTGAGACAAACTCTTTTCTTAATTTAGTATGGTCGACAAGCTCTTGATAGTGTTTTGAAATCTGTTGTTGGTCATGAAAAACCACTAGTCCCACCTCCTAGCGCTTACAAAGGGAATTTCTTTGATGGTAAGCTAGAGCAAGTTCTTCCACCTGGACTGTTGACGATCACGGAAGTCTGTAAAGGAACATATCAACCCTTTATTGCTTAGTGTTGATACTACAGTACCAGCTTACCGGTGTCTTTTTTCTACGACGACAACGAAGATTTCACATTTGTGTTTATAGGCCTAGTGGATGGAATGCACGTTAGGGACCGTCTCAAAAATTCGCTTAGCAATTCGCTTCATTTTCATCTTAGATGAAGTGTTATTGTAACACTTAT